>JAOEGS010016923.1:18401-32011 GCA_025447755.1 Corythornis vintsioides | reverse complement strand
TCTGTTTTATTCTGCTCACCATTTAACAAAATCACACAGAATCTTAATTTCCCTTGGCATCTTAGTCCCATCAGAAGCCACCCCCCTGTGCAATCGGTGCTCGCCGCAAGCTCACAGGGAGAGCGCTGGGTGCGCGCCGATGACCACAACAACCCCTCCACGTACCACCCCCTCGCAGTCCATGATCGCAGCAAGCTCGCGGGGAGAGCGCCGATGCCCACAACACACCCCCGCACACGCGTCCCAGCACCACTCAGATGGCAAACTGGCGGTACTGGGAACACACCCCCCCCCGTTCCCCGAGTTGCCGGAGGGTGCACGGGCGGGACACGGTGTTTCCCCCCCCCTCTGCTGGCAACCGGGGCCGGTTATTGCTCTGGGTTATCTGGGAAGGTGGAGAAAGGAGGAGGGGGGGGGACTTTGCTCCAGCCTTGATCCAGGAAAAGCCAGTGAGTCACCCTGTCCCAAGTCACCATCCTGCACGCATTGGTGCTGTCGGGGTCCCCAGCCCCCTGTAAAGCACCTATGGGACTATTTTGGGGTGGGTGGGTGTTAAATTTGGGGGTGGTGGTTGGGAGGAGGAAGGGAAACAGAAAGAAAAGGTGCCTAGGAACCAACACAAACTGCCCCGTAGAGGCAGCAGGAAAGGGCAGGAGGAAAATGAGGCAGAGTTCAAGCCTGGTGCCTCCCTGGGCACCCTGAGGAGGAGGATGGAGCTGGGAGGAAGGAGCTGCTGGACATGGTGGGGTCAAGCAGGGAGGAGAGCAGCTGGGAGGAAGGAGCTGCTGGACATGGTGGGGTCAAGCAGGGAGGAGAGCAGCTCCAGGAGGCTTCCAGCATCAGGAGGTGCTGAACCATGGCTCCCGGGATGGGTCCTGCCACCGGTGCCAGCCTGCCCCATGCCACTCAGTATCTCCCAGCACCCTGGTGCTGGACAAGGAGCAGCATCCTCAGGTTGCACCCCCCTCTCCCCAAAGCAAGGGCTCTGTCCTGCCCCATCAAACCAAGGGGGCCCATCCTGCACCCTGCTAAACCCCTGGGATCTCGGTGTGCCCAGGGGAGAACCTCAGGGTGCTCAGGGGGGTAACCTCGGTGTGCCCAGGGGGGAACCTCAGAGTGCCCATGGGGGTAACTGTCCTACCCATTCCAGCAATGCTGCTCCACCCCAGTTCCTCTCCAAGCCCAGGTTCCAGAAGCAGGTGCTGGACAAGGACCAAGGACCCCTGAGCATCCTCTGCCCTCCCTTCCCTGCATCCCCCCACCCCAGGCAGCTGCTTGAACCCCTGGAGAAATCCCCAGGGAACTGTGCCCTCCAATCCCCCCCAAGGTGCATGGATGGGGGGACCCACTCACCCGCAGCACCCATCGCTCCCCCGACAACTGCAGCCCCCCCTGGGACCCGGGAGGGTGGCCGGGGGGCACTGGGGATGGTCACGGTGCAGACTGGCATCATGACCGTGGTCCTGGTGGCCTCGTAGCCCGGGCCAGTGGCACCCGGGGCTCAGCTCAGCGCTCGCAGCCCACTGCTGCCACCTCGTGGACCTCTCCACAGCCACCCAGCCAGGCTGAGACAGTGCCCACCCGTCTGAAGAGGGACTGGGGAAACTGAGGCAGGGGCACGATGCCAGCCCTCCCTCCCCGGCCGCTGCTCCAGCCCTGCCCGTGCCTGGGGAGGGGGAAATGTGCCCCCCAAGAAAAGAGTTCCTGCAGCAGAGCCCTGCCCACCACCACAACCACCACCCAGGCACCAGAAGATGTGTGCAGGATGAGGCCCCCGTGGGCAAGGGTAGCAGGATGGGGGGGCAGAGACAGGGTGGCACGGTGCCCATCACCGCTGCCCGCTCCTTCCTCAGTTTGCACAGACCCTGTGCCCAAGCCCGGACCCATCCACAGCACAAGAGCCTCTGGGTCACCAGATGAAGCACCCAAAGTGCCTCCAGGGAAGAAGAGATTTTATTTCTGGCTTCCTAGAGACTGTTTGGCACCCAAGGGGGCAGCGGGGAGCCCAGCCAGGGTGCTCGAGTGCTGGTAGTGCCCAGTGACAAGTGAAGATGCTCCTTATCTCACCAAACCCCACATCCCTCTGGGCACAGCTCACTGGTGGGTGCTGAGCAGCTGGTGCCTGGGTGGTGCTGCCCATCCCAGAGGGTTTTGCTCTTTATCCACAGGCTCTGGTGCTCCCCTGGCTCCCCCCATCCTCTGTAGGTGCCCGGCTGCTCTGCACGTCCCAGGAGGGCAACAGGGACACGTTTCACCCTCTTCCTCAGCCTGGCCACCCTCAGAGCCTTGAGGATTCCCAAGGATCCAGCTTCCAACAGATCCCTCCAAGTCGCAGTCCCACGTGTCATCTTTCCACCCCAAAAAGCAACCATCGTCCCCGAGAAAGCAGCAGGAGATGCAGTACCAGGAGCATCGCAGAACCCCAAAGCCTCACCTCCCTGTTTTTTTTGACACCTCCCCTTCTCCTCCCCCTCATTTCTGGCGGCTCAGCTTCAGCCACTCCAGAACAAACCAACCCGCCAGCTCCCACCGTGCCCGACGGGGCTGTTCCCTGGGCACGGCTGGAAACAGGAGGATCATTCCACCGGGGCACCCACCGCCTTCAGATGCCCGCGGGCGCGGTGCCGGTGCCAGGTGTCCCTCCGGTGAGCGGCCAGGGGGAGTCCCTACGAGCCCCGCTGGGGTGTGTGGAGGGCGTAGAGCTTCTCCCAGCAGGTCGAAAGCCTCTCTGCCTTCCTCCCGATCTCCCGCAGATGTTTTCTTCTCTGACCGGGACCCCTGCGCCGGGGCTGTGCCGGGATGGGCGGTGGGTTCTGCGGGAGGAGCATCCAAGGGATTTTTGCTGGTTAGTTCTGCTTTCTTCCCCCAGCATCACGCAGGTTACGGGGACAAAACCCACCGCACCGAGCCTGGGGCATCACTCCCCGCAAGCCGTGGGGTTTGCGTGGGCAAGGATGCCCGCTGGGGTGGCTCAAACCACCCCCGGCTGTGGTGAGGGTGTGCCCAGAGCTGGTTGTCCCCCCACCCCGAGCCACACACGCCACTGCACATCCACGGACTGGCTTTTCCAGCCCAGAAGCATCCCTCCACCATCCCAGCAACCCCCAGGCAGGGTTTCCCTGGTGAAAGTGGGAGGACAAGCCCAGCACGGCAGCAGAGCTGGTGCTTTGGTGCCCTGGGGTTTCCCCGCTGGTTAATGAGTTGCTGGTGGCTGCTGTAGGGGATCCTCCCGGCCAGGGGATGTCAGGAGAGTTCAGAGCAACCCTTGGAGGACAAGTCCCAGTTCCTGCCTCTGAGCACCCAGAAGAGAGAGCAGAATGGGCAAGCATCCCACCCAGATGAGGCTCTGAGCTCCCATCAGCCGTGGCACGGGTGGAAAAAAAAGCCACCTGGGAGCTTGTCCACAGCCGGACTTCCCTCCCTGGGCAGTTTAAAGTACCCCGGGATGTGCCACCAGAATCCCCCAGCTCAGACCATCACTCCCTCCCCGGGATGCTGCGGGCAGAGCCTGGAAACTCCCAGTGGGCAGCCAGGAGAGTGCACAAGAGGACAGACCCTGGCCACAGCCTCCATCCCGGGGAACTGGGAGTCACTGGGGACACCAGGAAGGGGCAGGGCTCCCACCTTTCTGATTTTCCTGCAGTTCTCCCGGAGGACAAAGTCGGTGTTTCTGGTGACTTTCCACACAGCCAGCTCCTCGGGGCCACGCAGGGTGCCCGCTGGCACCTCCCGCAGGGACATGCTGATGTTGTAGATGGAAAGCAGGATCTTCTGGTCCTGGAGAGGAGGGGGACACGTGGCTGGAGGCAGGGAGCAGGGCTGGATCTCCCCAGGGGTTTTCCCGGGCGGGGGGCACAGCCCACACAACACCCCAGCTCTGGCTCCCTGGGTGCTCACCTTGTTTGAACGACAAGCTGGCCCAGCCCTTCCACTCCTGTCCACTGATCTGCTGAGGTTTTTCTGGAGAAATAAAGGAAGCAGGAGATCAGGCCTCCCAAAGCACCCCCCTCCCACGTGGGGCAGTTTAATCACAGCACAGAACCACCAGTGGAACAGCCACCCCCCTATTAAGCTTCCAGCCTCATCCCTCCGCACCCACATCCCACGGCCAGGCAGCATCCACTGGAGTGGGGGGTGGGTCAAGGGCAGCCCACCCCCAGCTCCTGCTCTCACCAGGTTCTGGATCTCGTGGAAGATGACAGCTCGGTACTGCCAGAGGATTCTGGAGATGCTGCACCTCTTGCCTCTGCTCAGCACGGAGACGAGCAGCAGGAGCAGGACAGCACAGGAGAGCACCCGGGGGAGAATCTGTGCAGGGAAGGGCTCAGCATCAGCTGAGGGAAGGCAGGGATGAAGGGATGCTCTGGGAACAATCCTTCCCCTTGCCTTCGCCCCCTCACCACAAGCTCTCAGCCGTTCCCTGTCTCTGAAGATGCAGCACGTGCAGGATGGGGCTCAACTGTGTCCTCTCCCAGAGGAGGTCCTCCCAGCTGAGCCATCTTTGAGCAAAGCCCTCAAGATGCTGCTCCAGGCAGCACTGCCATAGCACTCTGAGTGCCAGTGGCCAGGTACTTGGTACAGAGATGTGCCAGGGACCTTTGTAGGTCTGTGGAGGTCTCTGTAGCAGAGCCTGTTGTGACAGGCCAAGGGGTGATGGGTTTAGACTAAAAGAGAGAGCTGGAGTCTGGAGAGCAGGAGAAATTGTTGGTGGCAGAGGCTGTGCCAGGCTGCCCAGAGAGGTGGTCGCTGCCCCAGCCCTGGCACCATCCCAGGGGAGGTTGGGGGGCTCTGAGCACCCTGCTCTGGGTGCAGATGGCCCTGCTCCCTGCAGGGGGGTTGAACTCAATGACCCTGACAGGTCCCTTCCCACCCAACCCATTCGATAGGACTCATCTCCAAGCTCTCCATCCCAACAAGGTCACACAGCCCCAGCTCATCCCAGGCTCAGTTGCCCTCACACAAGAGCCAGAGAGAAGCAGCACAAGTGCCTGTTCTCAGCAACACATCCCAGCTGCCTCTGAGCCTCCTGGCTCCCAGCCTTCCCAGCAGCCCCAAACAGGCCCCTGTGGAGTGGGGAAACCCAAGTGCTGACATCTGAGCTGGTGGGGAGCACAGGGAGGGGGTGGCCAGACCTTCCCAGGGCTGAGTCTCAGGGATTTGAAGGAATGCCAGAGCAACATCAGGTGGCTGGGGTTATTTGAGCAGTCCTGCAGCAGCAAGGTGAGGATGAAGAGCTTGATACACCCACCCTCTGCCAGGAAAGGAGCCTGACAGCTCCACACATCTCCTCATCACTGAGTGATGCCATGGCACCGGGCATAGGGGATCCATCCAGGCACCAAAGCCTTTCTATCCCCTTCTGTATGCCAGAAACCCCCCCCTTCAGATCCACCCCCCTCCCCCAATCTCCTCCCTCTCCAGCCAAGGGCGTCAGGTCTGGGCAGGCAGAAGCAGCTCAGCTCCTTCCAAACACGCTGTGGCTGAAGCGTGAGGGAGGAGGAAGGGACAGGCAGCTCTGCCTGCCCCCAGTCCCAGCTCACATCTCACTGGGTTTGCTGCCATCCCAGTCACAACTGGCTCTGGGTCTTGGCCTTTTGCTCAGAGAAGCTCAGAGTTCCCCTGCTGAAGTCTGAGGTCTGGCAGATGCCACCCAGCCTGCCCTTCAGTGGGTACCTGGAGGGTTTGTTTGTAACCTGCGTCTGCTCCCCACCTGATGATGGGCTGATCCCAACTCCAACAGCATGAGGAAACCTTTCCCTGCTCTCCCACAGCTCAGCAGGGGCTTAACATGAGGATAACTCAACACACTGCAAGTCTGGGAACCCACGGGCACAAACGTGTGCAAGGGGATGAACAAATCCACGTGCAACTGGGGCAAATCCCTCTGGGCTCTTCATCTTTATTCCCCTTCCAGCAGAGCCACGCTGGGCTCCATCCAGGGGCTGGGAAGGGCAGGGAAAAGCCTCCCTTGTGGAGAGAGCTGCTTCCATGAGGACACCCCTGTCCAAAGTCCAAGGGTTGCTCTGGGGAAGCCTCCTCCGCCGGGAAGACCAGGCCATGAGATTTTACCATGAAACTGGGAATGACTTCCCTGAAGTGGCTTATTAAACAACTGGGACCAAATTCCAAGAGAAATCACACCAATGACAGCATTTCCCAGCAGGCGAGCCTGGCACTGGACTCCCAGCCCTTAAGCAGAGGAGGAATAGCAGCCTCCAGCTACAAAACCCAGCTATAAAATCCAGGACAGGAGGTTTTGGGGTGCAGAGGGTGCTTCCCACCACCCCTACGGAGAGCAGCTGTGGCAAGAGAGGGATGTGGGGGGGACATGAAGCCACCAAATCCCAGCCCTGGCCACTGCTTCCCATCCTCAGGGAGCTCAGTAGCTGATTTGGGGTTATTCCTCCCTCCCCTCTCTCCCACCCCTGCAGCATCGAGCTCCAGCTGCAGAGTTCAGCACATCCCTTCCCACGGGAGGGCTGGAGGGAAGGAGCAGCCCGTGGAGCGTGGGGTGCAGGGCGGGCAGTGCCAGCTCCTGCTGCCAGGGGAAGCTAATCTCTTCCTCGGCTCTAATCCTCCAGCAAACACGAGGAGATAAGGGAAATCACCATTATCGATAGAGCAGCTCCTGGTGGCACCCGGGCACCCTGCAGCAGCCACAGGCAATGCCAGCTGCTGGGTTGGGAGCCCCACTGGGATCCTTCCAGCCACACAGACCCTGTCCCCAACACGCTGCTACCCCCCAGAGGGATCCTGTCACCACCCAGAGCCCCGGGGCAGGGACAGACCCTCCGTTCTCCCCCTCGGGACCAGCCAGGTCCAAACCTCATCCCCCACCAGGTTCAAGCTTCATCCTGGATGGGTCCACAGCATCCTAGAGCCCCAGCCCCGGGGCAGGGACAGACCCTTCGTTCACCTCCTCGGGACCAGCCAGGTCCAAACCTCATCCCCCACCAGGTTCAAGCTTCATCCCGGATGGGTCCACAGCATCCTGGTCCCTCCCAGCCGGACCGGACCCCCTTTTCCCTACCAGCTTCTAGCTCCATCCCACCGCGACCCTCGCTTCATCCTGATTCATCCCAGCCCCGTTCCGACCGGTCCAAGCTCTTTCCCAGCCAGACCAGCCCCATCCCGGTCACTCTGAGTCCTTTTCCCGACTGGACCAGCCCCTTCCCGGCTCGGTCCAGGCACATTCCAGGAGAACCACCCGCATCCCGACGGATTCCAGGGTCCTGAGCGCAGCGGGGAGGGGAGAAAAGCGAAGGGAGGTGGGGAGGATCTGCCCTTAAATCCCAAAGCCCAGCTCGGGGAAGGAGCCGCGCCCCCGGTGCACTCACCATGGAGCCCCCCAAGGGAGCTGAGGGGCCCCCGGCGCGACCCCTGTGGCGGCTCCCGGGGGATCCTGAGCCGGGTCCGGTCTCTGCTCCGCGTCCCGCTCCGCCGGGGCCCGCGGTTTGAACTTGGCTCCACGGTGGGAGGGGACGGGCCCGGCAGCCGCTGGGCGGGTTGAGGGGGGAAAACGGGACGGGATACGGAGGCCACAGCGGCTGCCAGAACAACCCCGGTCCCCGGCATCCCCTCCCCGGCCCGGCCGCTCCCTCCCCCCCCGGGGTACCCTGAGGGGGAAGGTGGGGAGAGCAGGTTCAGGAGCCAGGTCTGTGGTTGGAGGGACAGATCCTGCGGCCAGGGACTGAGGCCTGAGGTCTGGGGATCAGCTGGTGTCACCCCCCTGCTCCAGCAGGGTCACCAGCATCACGTTATCCAGATGGGGTTGGAAACTCTGCAGAGAAGGAGGCTCCAAAAGCTCTCTGGGGAGCCTGGCCCAGGCCTCTGAGGCAGCAGGAGATCCAAAGCAACATGTGCTCCTGCCCCAGAGCTGGGCTGGGGGTGTATTCAGGGACACAGAGCACCCCCACTGTGAGTTTCTAGTCCCAGTTGTAGATTATCATTCCTGGCAGTGCTCTGGATTGGCCACACAGCCCCCCCACCACACAGTAGAAGCAACTGGCCAGAGGGTGACCCCTAAATCACCCCCACCCCACGTGGTGCTTTCAGCCAAAACCCCTCCTGTGTCCCACAGCAACAGCAGCAAAAGAGCTGGGCACAGAAAACTGCCCTGGCTTCAGTTTTGCACAGGGTGCCATGGGAAAAATAATGGAATAAGGGACAGGAGCACAGCTCTGCTTAGGGCAGGAGAGATACAAGAGGTGGGTGAAGCATCCAGCTCCTCTCAGCTTGGCAAGAACATTCCCTCCCTGCCAATTGGGAGCCACAGCACCAAACCAGTGCAGATAGGGCCCGGAGAACTGGTTTACTGAGCTCTCTAGAGAGTTAAATTAATAGCAGGTGGGGATATATAGGTCTGGTGCCATACCAGGCAAGAAATCACTCTCACCACCCCACACGGAGCAACTCTCCTCCAGCAAGTCCCTCCTGTGTGTTTTCTCTCTGGCTCTCTTCCCACAAATCCTTGAGGAACACAGGGCCACCCCCAAGCAGCCAGATCCTGGCCACTGGGTGCACGTGGGATCTGGGATCTCCAGGGAGCTGCTCCAACCCCACTTGGGAGTCCCTTCCAGCAAGGAAAATCACCCCCCACTGCAGTTCAAACTCTCCTTCCACAGCCAGCAAGCAACACAAGGCAGAGGGATTTGTGCCCCAGCTTTTCCAAGCACATCACTACACCAGGAAGCACGGGGACAACTGAGGGACCAGGATCTCTTCCCAGAGGAGGGGGACTGATCCCCATGCCCAAGCACTTAGAAGAAGCAAAGCTGTGTGAGGACATGCACTGAAAAGTGTTTTTTTTATGTTATTTTCTCCTGCAGTTTCTGGCTCAGTCTTGAGATCCTCATCCAGCTGCCCTCCCTCCCTGCACATCCACCCTTCAGTGGATGTCTTCCCTTTCCTCCCAAATCCCTCCCCTTCACACGAGCCCACACAGGTGAATCCCTGAGCAAGAGCCTCTCCATTCCCAACCCCTCTCACTCACCTTCAGGAAACCACCATTCCATGGGGGCATCCACCATCTACACCCTCCTTGGTCAACAGGCAGCTTCACCAGCCACTCAAGAGGAATTCCTGCCATAAACCCAAGGAGAAAACAGGCTCTGGCTTCCAGACCAACTGTTTCTACTGCAGTGTTAGGTCAGGCTTCTCCTTTTTGGCATGAGGCTGCAGCCCAACGTTACCAGCAGCACCAGCAGCTATGCTCCCAGAGCAGTGGGAGCCTGATAAGTTCCAAGGTTGGTGCTATCAGACCCAGTTTTCCCACTCAAGAGTCACAGGGCAAGACCAAACTCGGTGTAAGGAAGCAAAACAAAAACCACCCAAGCTGTATTTTATGTATTGTGTCCAAACCAGTGATAAGGAGTTTGCTCCTCCAACTAAATCCACCACAGACACAGACCCAGACACTTCTACACCCTAACGAGTCACATGACAGCTTTTCAGTCCATGAGCACAAGAAAAAGCAGGTTTTTGGGGGTCCAAATAATACAGCTCACAAGTGTAGAGAGTTGAAGATCAGTCAGAATCACAAGCATGTTGTTCCATCAAAGGCTCTTCAGGGATTGCTGGGTTTGCCCCTTTACTTTCAACTACCACTGTGCTTAATGAACTTAGAACACCTAAAAGAGTAAAGTTATACTATATACAGATAAAAAAAATGCAGGTGGGCTCTCAAAATAAGCTCTTGAATTTCACAACACGCTCAGTCTGCTCAAGGTTGAGGAATATTTTGAGTTGTGCTGCAGCTTGAGCAGAAGAGGCCAAGCTAAGCCAGGCTTGCAGCAATAACCTAAACCCCAGAAGAGTTCAGGGTTGTGCCCTCCCCCAGGGCTGTGTCCTCCCCCAGCAGAGCTCTGCTCACCTCCTTCAACACCCAACCAGCACCAACTCAGCTCTGCTGAGGAGGAACCAGCTCCCAACTGGCCAAAGGCTACAGAACTGCACAAGAAGGGGACAGGACAGGGCTGCCTGGTGCTGGGGGAGAAACCAAGGAGCTGCTAATTGCCAGAATCCTGCCGAGCACTAATTAACACTCCTATTTACATGGGGAGGAGTTGGAACAGGATCCTGTCGTGACCTCCGTGACGAGGGCGTTGGGGGAGCAGGGAAGAGCTGCCACGAGGAGGAGAAGAGAGAAAGAAGAGGTTTCTCTGAGGAGAAAACCCTGATGCCAGCTCCTAGAAGGTGTTTTTCAGCTTGGCTGCCACCAGCACCAGGATCTCTCCAATCTTTTTCTGCCAGTTCTCTATGTCCTTGGAGACATCACACCAGAGCTCCCCGTGGCGTGGCTCGGCGTTCTCACAGCGCTTCCTCACCTCCTCTTGTTGTTCCTAAGGGGAAGGGAAACCACAGTTTGCAAGGATTTGAATGCCCTGGTTTGGTCCAGCATATGGGAACAGGGCTTTAGGAATCCCCTCCCTGATTCAAACTCTCTTTCCAAAGTTTCCAGGGTGGTTTGGTTTGTGTTTTGTTCAAAGCATTTTGGAAGCCTGAGTCGAAGTTCAGAGGCAGCAGCTCTCCTGCTTTGCTGAGCAAAGGGGTTGAAAACAGGAGAGTGAGTTCTGGCTGCAGCAGAAACTTCCTCTGCATGAGCTGTGTCAAGAGAGGGAGGTCTCTCTGAAGTCAGAAGATAAACACTCCCAGGGTTTTAAAGCAGTAAAACCCACTGGAAGGGATGAGAACAGGCTGTTCCTGGCCGTGTTCACGTGCAACCTGTACTTGCCCCTCGTGGGGACACCAACCCAGCACTGCCATTGCAGGAACATCTCCTGGGAGGAAGCTGGAGTTGTACAGAAAGGAGATTGATTTCCCAGATTTCTGCATGGCTGTGGACAGCAGAGCAGCTTGAAAAGACAGCTCAGCTACTGCCACTGCCTTTTAAAACCACCACACGGGCCTGCACACGCTCATGGAGAGCCACCCCAGCAGCTCAGCCCAGCACTGGGGTGATCCCTTGGGGCTGGGCAAGCAGCACCAGGCAGGGATTGCTGCTGCTCACCTCTGTGCCATGCTGGAGCTCGAATTTGTAGAAGAAAGCCCAGGCATCCCCCAGGTCAGAATCTATCTTCACTGTCCTGTGGAACCATTCACGGGCCTTGGTGATTTTCCTCTCGCTCCAGAAAAGCCTGTGGAGAAAAAGGGAGTTGAGACAAACAGCTGCTCTGCAGAGAAACATGCTGACCCACTGCAATCTAAAGGCTGTTTCAATCCTTTGCTCTCCCAAGAAGGAGAAAAGCAGAATTTGGAGGCATCTGCTGAGTGTCCTTCCCCTGGGAAGGGACACTAGGCAACTGAAAGGAATATTCACCACTTGCTCTGAACTCTCCTTGCAGGGAAGAGGTGAAATTAGGCCCAGGAAGGGACAAGACACCCTGAGAAGGGAAGTTACCACTCTGAGTTCCATCATTGCCAACTCAACTCTCCTTCTTTTTGCTGTTCCAGATTTGGTGTAGACAGAGACAGGACCACATACCTACATCTAATTCCCCTCCTCCCATTTCATCATCTTAAGGAAAAGAAACAGATCATATTAAGAAGTAGATCATCTCTATTTCATAATTTGATCTATTTCTCCTCCTCCAATTTACTGTTTCAAGGTGATTTCAGCCCCTAGACAATTCAACAGCTGCCCAAAGCTGAGAAGCCTGTGGCTGTGGGCACTGGCATGGTCATGTCCCCAAAGCAAGGCTCTTGTGGAGCACATCCACCTCATCACCCCACTTAACAAGGGTCACAAAGCACCCCAAAGCTTTTCCAGGGCTGCCATCTCCTAAAGGAACTGGTGAATTCTGCAGTTTCTCCCCAGTAATTAACCAGCTGAGTCAATAGTGCTTTGGCTTCACTCCTCCAGCACTACAGAGTTCATTTGGTAAGGTCTTTATCAAAGCAGACAGTCACCCCTCATAAAGAGCTTAACCAGCCATAAAGTTATACAACTTCTGTGGCTGTTTTTAAGCCCTGTAATACTCTTGATTGTTCCATGTTAAATAAACTGGGATTTAAGAGCATGGAGAAGGGACAGCAGAGGTTCACCACCTGCAGGAGGTGGCCACTTTGCAGCACCAGCTTTTCCAGAGCTGGGTGATGCCAGGGGATTATTGCACCTACAGGCAAGAGGAAGCTGTTTGTGTTGGGATTAGCTGCTCAAAACTCTTGAGGTTGCACCAGAAAAAGGCCTGGAAGCAGTTTCCATCAAGCACAACTGAACAGTTTCCTCCCTGGCTGCTGGGGCTGAACAAGTCAGCTGTCATTAGCTGGCAGAACCCAGAGTTGCAGTCACTGGAGTGTATCCTACAGTTTTTCTTGGCTTGTAAAAAAGAGTTGTGAAAGAATTGGGCAACTGTTTGGGCAAAATGTTCCCTGGATTAACCTCTTCTGGTCCTCAGAGAGGAGGAAAAGGGAGTTTGATCCACTGGTGTGGGGCTGTTTGCACATCAGAGGGGATAGTCTATGGCCTGAATCGAGCCCACTAGTGGCTTTTCATCACCAGAAGCCTCACAGCAAGACAAGGAGACAATTCCCAGTGGATTATCTTCCTGTTTCAGAGGCAAACTCCAGTGTGAGTGGTAGTCTGCATTCCAGCTGAAAAAAACCTGACAGGGCAGCAATTCAGGAGGGGAGAAAACTACAACAGCACAGAATCGAGCTCAGGATTATGAAAAAAAGAAAGCAAAACCAGTCTGACAGGACCTAGGCTGAAGAGAAAAGATGAAGAACATGCAGTCAACACTGAAAAAGAACCAGCACAAAGTGTCCCTCAGTCACACAAATCCTTAGAACACATCCTCTGGGAACTCACAGAGCCTTGCTCACCTGGAAGCACACTGAAATCCCACACAGATTGCAAGGTTTTCAGAGTGCCAGCTAATCTTGAGCTGGAAAAGGGCTCTGTGGAATGTATTCCCTGTGTCTCAGCTCCAGGCCCCCCAGAACAGCCTGAGGGCAGGTTGGCACCCCCAGCTCTGAAGGCAGGGAGAGCTGTGCACAGTCAGCAGACAGCTCCAGAGCTTTGAACTGGCTTGGAGGCTGCCTGGAGCTGCTGACAAGGTCCTGCCTGGGCACAGCTGCCATGGTGGGGGCAGCAGGCACAGAACCAGAGGATGTGAAACTCCATGGAGCACAGGAACTCACTTGGCCACAGCCAGCAGGACGTGGGGGTCATGTTCACACTTCTTGAGAGCATCCACACTCTTGGTCTTCCGCTGGGGTCGTGCTTCCAGGAAGATTGCCTCTGACCACAGGATGCCTTCAACAAGTCAGGTTGGAAGATTGTTTAGTGCTATTTTCAAGTTGAACCCTCCTCTTCCTCCTCCTCCTCCCATCACCAGCCCAGTGCTCTCCCAACACAGCAGCACCACTGGCCCCATGGATCTACTTAGTGCCAGTTCACTCTTGTAGAGTGAGCAGGAGGGTTTGGAATGAAGATCATCTCCTTCTGAGATACAGGGATCTGATCAAGAGCTAAAGGGTCTCCAGGGGCAGGAGGATGAGGCCAGACTCTGGGCAGTGGTACCCAGTGACAGGACAAGGGGCACCAACTGGAACCCAGGAGGTTCCATCTGAGCAGGAGGAGAAAGTTCTTTGGTGTGAGGGTGGCAGAG
>JAOEGS010016923.1:0-17554 GCA_025447755.1 Corythornis vintsioides | reverse complement strand
GAGCCTGGCCCAGGCTGCCCAGAGAGGTTGTGGAGTCTCCTTCTCTGGAGATTCCAACCCCCCTGGACACTGCACTGGTGGGCCCTGCTCTGGGTGACCCTGCTGGGATAGGGGGGAGGCACCAGGTGATCCCCAGAGCTATCCTTCCAACCCTCACCATGCTGGGACACCTTCCACAAGATCAGGTTGCCCAAAGCCCTGTCCAAACTGGACACTGTCTCTCACCTTCAGATGAGATGTCCCAAGCAGTGAGGCAAGAGAGGGGAAAAAAAAAAAAATCAGCATTTCAGAAGTGAGGGATAGATACCCATCTGTCAGAGCAGGAGACTGCAGAGGCAGCAGAAGTGCCAGAAGGTGCAAAGCAACAAGTTTTGGGGAGTGCCAGAGAACAGCAGAACTGATGCTGGCTCTGCACACACACGATGAAGGATGGAGAAGGACCAGGCAAGGTGGTTTTAATCCCTAGTTCCTTTCACTGCCAAAAAGCAGGGAAGGAAACATGCTCAAGGGAGCATGAAATCAGCAGTGGCTCATGCCAACCAACCGTGCCCACTGCTCTCCTCTCTGCCAGGGCTCTGCCCAAGTGCTTCCCACAGTGCCCTCTGAGGGCTGAGCCCTCAGCAGAACTCTTCTAGAGTGTCAAACCCCACTTTTCAGTCCTGCTGAGGACACAGACACCATCCTATTTCAGTTTGACTTTGTGCAGCCTCACGACCAACTTGGGAATCACTCCAGCCAACCAAAGGACATGGGTCTCTGCTTGATGTGACTGCAGGTGTCCAGCCAGCTGATTCCAGCAGGGTTTTCTTCTGCTGTGGAGGCTCTGAAGCTGGAGCTGGAAGTCATTTGAGTTAAGCAAACCCTGAGATCCTGCTGCCCATTTCCATAGCAACAGGCAGAGGCTGCAGAGCAGGCTGTGGTGACAAACACTCAGTGAGCATTAGGTCACTCACCAGCCAAAGCAGGCTTCTGGGTGGAACTGCTTTGCTGCCCCAGAGGGTGAGCAGCTGGCAAGGAGCTTCTCAGGTCAGGAAGGTCATTTAACTGCCAATTATTTCACTGGGACTTTGGCAGCTGCCAGTTAAACACCTTTTAAAGCCCAGTCTAGGAGTGAGCATCCTGTGGTAGACAATGATACTTTGTTAGGTGACATCTCTCCAGAGATGTCAACAGGTTTACATAGTTGTCTTGCCACAGTTCTGCCAAAAAATCAGGAAGCATGATGCACTTTCTCCTCCCACCCCAAGAGGCAAACATCTCCACTGCTGGTTAGAAACAACTCACTTCAGAGCACCATCAGCACTCAGGGGCTGGAGCGTGGCCAGGGAAGGGCAATGGAGCTGGGGAAAGGTCTGGAGCAGGAGTGTGGGGAGGAGCAGCTGAGGGACCTGGGCTGGTTGAGCCTGGAGAGAAGGAGGCTCAGGGGAGACCTTCTGGCTCTGGCAGCTCCTGACAGGCTCTGATCCCAAGGAACAAGCACCAGGACAAGAGGAACCAGCCTCGAGTTGCCCCAGGGGAGGGAAACTTTTTCCTTCCTTTCTCCACTGAACTTCCCAACTACAAACATTCCAGAGTCCTCCTTCAACTTCAAACCTCAGACTGAGAAAATACCCATATCCAAGATGCTTTCCTAGGAATCCTGGGAGCAAACTGTGGAGCAGGACCAAATAATACACTGGATATTGCAGCAAAATGGAAGGAAAACCAACCCAGTTGGTGTGAGACTGCACAAAGCAACTGGGATTATTCCCAAAGACCCTCAACATTTCATTTGCAGTGCAAAATAACAGCATCCTGAGATCTGGACAGAAAGGATATCTTGGAAAAAGATGTGTCTAGCAACACATCTGGGCAAAACCTCCATATTTTAGAGAGCAGCTCACCTGAATTGGGGCATTCTTGCAGTGCCTTGGCCATCAGGGTGTTTGCAATGTTCTTGAGCCCAGCTCTGTACTCTAATCTCACAGACTCCAACCTGAGAAGGAAGAAACTCAGTGTTATCTACACCATATTGTTGTGAGGAACCAGCAGGGAGTCACACAAAGGTCACTGGAACCTGCAAACATCTGAGTGTGTGGAGGTGATCTGACAGCTTCTCACTCCTCTAGGTCTAAAAATTAACATGACCTTTATTCTAGGAGGGCCCAAATGAAAAACAATCTGAAAAAGGGACTAGAAGAGAAATGAAAGATCCCTGGGGCTTCATGTTCTGGGCACTACAACTCTCAGTGACTAGTCCCCAGGTCCTTAGGGCAGCCACACACCAGCCAGGATCACCAAAACACTCCTGGTGTCCAGAAAAGTTGATAGTCTAGAGGAAACTCTAGGATGGGCATGGTCATAAGTTCCAGGCTCAAATGGCTGAGATGATGCAGATTGGTTTTGTAGCCCAAATTCAGTTCATCTCCACACAAAAAACTCACCAGAGATCTGGATTCTTTGGATTCTTTAGGCGAGACTTTTCCAAGATGGCTCTTGCTCTGGTCAGCTGCCCAACCTTCTCCTCCAGCCTGGACAGCAAGAGCCACAGGGGGATGGAATGAGGGCACTTCTTCAACTGTTGTTACAAAAAAAAATAAGTAGATTTAAAAATCAATCAATCTTATCACTCCCACAGAAAACAAATTCCCTCCCCAGCCCCTCCTGGAATGTTTAGAAGAGAGACAAAGTTGCTGTCACTCAAATTTCTCCTACAGCCAAACCAGAGAGCTCACTCACAACTGATGAATCCCAGGAACAAGAGAAAATTCACCTCCCTTAATAACACAGCTACAGTTTGTGTTCCATCTGGAGATGGAGGGCTCTTGTACACACCCAGAGCACTACATACACACCTCTGAAGCCCAGGAAATCCTTGGGATTTATCCAGACAGGCAGCAACCTGCTTCCATTTTAGTTTCATTTCAGTAGTTTCATGGTTTCAGCAGCATCTCTGCCCAAGGACACCAATTACCATTTAAAAGTGCTCTGCAGGCCACCTCCTTTTCCAGCAGGTGTCCAAGAGCTTGTTAAGAGGCTTTTCTTTGCAGAATCCTGCTTTTAGTCTTCCCAGGTCTCAGAGATTTATTGTGCAATGCCTGGTTTCCTAGCAGAGAGGAGTCAAGCAGGCAGCAAACTCTCCCAAGCAAGAAAGGGAATTTTACACATGAGTAGTGAGCAAGAGAAGCTCTTGCTGCTTGTTTCAAGGTCCTAATTTGTTTTGTTATTGTTTTAGCCAATGCCAGAGAGAAGAGAAATCATCCCTTTGGTTAGTCTGGACAAATCCCTCTGGGATATAGATTCAGGCATCTCTCCCCACCAGAAGCACACAGCAACCCTGCAATGGCATCCACCTTACCCCTTGATTATAAGCCTCCCTGGCCTTCTCCACCAGCTCCTTTTGCTCCTCAATTTGGCCTTTCATCATCCACAGCTTGGGGAAGTCCTCATAGTGCTTCAGGGCTTCCTCACAAAGCTCCTGGGCTGCAGCAATGTTTCCAAGCACCCATTCCAGCTTCACTGACTTCATGAAGACCTGAGAACAAACCAGGGCTGTTTATGGTGACTGAAAAGCCATTAGTCCACCACCCCAGACATGTATTAGATTGGTATTGATTAGCTGCAGTCTGAAGTGAAATAAATCCTGATGGCTTCAAGTTGCAACCGTTGTTGTGCCAATTAAACTGGTGCTTTTCTGCCCCACAAATGCTTTTTGACTACAGGTGGAAGCTACACCAGTGAGAAACACATTCTAGACCCAAGGCTGCTTCACTGCTCCAATCCCCATTCCCAAACTTGCCCCATCCCATCATGACTTCCCAAGAGAGGCATCAAGCCTGAGGTCAGAGCTTCAGCCCCAGCTGCCCGAGCGACAGTGTAAAGATGAGAATGAATCACAAACTGGATGCCATGGCCACAGGGGACAGGCACCAAACTGGTTTCTCTGTTCCTTGGACAAGCTGAGAAGTATGGAGAGCTGAAAACTGCCCTCATGGCAGAGGTGACTCTGGAGATAACCTCAAGAGTGCAGCTTTAAACAGCGACCTCCAGCAGAGCTGCCCGTGGCGCAGCAAGTCTTCTGAGAAAGCTTTTCTCTCTCCTTTCCAAGACACATTTTTTATGCAACAGGAACACTACACAAACAGCTCCAAACTGGGAATTTCCTGACTTTTGCCATTCATGGTAAAAAAAAAAAAAAAGCCCTGAACCCCTTCACTCTCCCTCAGCTCTTCTCTCCTCCTCCCCCATCACGCTGTGGCGCAACTCGCCGCGGGCACGGAACCCGGATGGCCAGGAGCCATCCCTGAGGCTGCAGGGTTGGAGGAACTTCTCCTTCCATCTCAAACCACCCGTGGCTACCCAGAGAGAGGTCTCAGGGTCTGCTTTCAACCCTCCTCACCCTGGCAGTGGGGGCACTGCTGCGGGCTTTTGCCAGCAGCCTCCTGGCCCTCTCGTACTCGTTGTTCTCCGACTCCAGCTTGACGGCAGCCAGCCAGATCTCCTCGCTGTTGGGGTTGGCCTGCAAGAGGACAGACAAATGAATCAACAGCAGATTTCAATGCTTGATCCAGATTACAATTGAAATCAGAGCTTTGTCAATCCACACCAGGGTTTGTATTTATTGTTGGGTTGGTTTTTTTTTTTTCAGTTGGAAGCTCCTCCCGAGTTTCTTTGACCTTTGAAGATCAGAGGAGTTCTCCGAAACAGATGCAGGAGACAAGAGATTGATGCCAGTTGAGAAGTTGGATGCATCTCAGTTGTTGAAAAGCATTAATCCTTGATCTTCTGAACTCCCAGTTTCAATACTCACAGGCTTTGCCACAATGAGACCCCTCCTTTTATTATCCCTCAGAAAAAAAACCCCAACCAACCAAACCAAAAACCCACCCAACCCCAAAATGAAACTGGAATTCCCATCCGAGCTCTGTGAAGTCATTTCAGTGGCAACCATGTCAAGAAGTCTCCAGGGTGGTTAATAATAAAGAAATGTAGGAAGTAAATGTCTTTAACCACCCATCTCAGGACCTGCCACTGCTTTTTGCCATCTCTCTCAAGCTTTAAAGCCACATTCCCAGTGTTAGGACCACCTTTCAGTATCCAGCATCCTGCTACCCCTTCAATTTTGCTGGGAGTTAGTGGGTCTGGTCCCAGCAAGAAGCAATGCAGCAACCTCATTAATTAGGGCAAACCATTGCTACCCTTTTTACTGAGGAGACAGAACAGCCAGGAGAAGATTCTGATCCCTGGCTGTGGTTGGTGGGAGTCATGGAGGTGCAATGAAGTCTGTGAACTCAGAAGCTGGTGTCATACTAGTAAAAAAGGAGAACATTTTGCCACATAAAATAAAGAAGAACAGAAGCTCCCATCATTCTGAGCAGCAGCTGCAGCCAGGTGTTGAAAGAAGAAGCCTGCTCTGTTTGTAACCACACATCACACTTCACACCACCCCCCAAATCCAACACACCCACCTGGAAAGCCAAGGCCAAAATGCTTCTGGCTGCTGGCACATCTCCTGCCAGCCACTTGGATTTGGCTCCCATGAGCCACAGCACTTCTGCTTTGGGACAGTGAGCAACAGCTCTCTGCAAAAGAGCCTCCAAGGATTCTCTGTGACAAGAAAAAAGCAAGTTACAGTCACTCACAATGCAGCCAGAGAGGAGTCCCTCACTCACCATCCCCACTATCACCCTGCTGTAAATGCTGTGGCAAAGTCCAACTGTTGTAAAGCTTGATAAGTGGTTTCAAAACAAGGACAGGGTGGGGTCTTTTTCTTCACAAGGGTTCTGAAATCAGCACTCCACCAACGGCTCATTGTTCAGGCACCTTTGTTTGATAACCTCTGCACACAAACAGCTCCTGTCTTGAAAAGAGCCATTCCTCTGCAACCTAAGTGGAATCTCAGGCAGGAAGGTTGAGGCTTCATGAGATATTTGGTTGTTTGGGGTTTTTTTTCATCTGAAAAATAGACTTTTCAGGTAGAAGAGAGGGTTTAAAGCCAGTCACCACTAGGAAATGTGGGAGAACATCAAAAGCAGGGACAAACTTGCTCCAAAACAGCTCAAGGGAGGCAGAGCTCAGGATCCTGCTGTCCCTTCCACACACCAGCCTTGTTGGCTGCAATAGGGATGATCCAAGTGTGCAAGTCACCTGCTGCATACACTGAGTTGTTCAAAGCTTTGGGCAGAAGGTTTTAGATGCATAAAACTTGGAATAAACTTCAGAATAGGAGGTTTGAGCTGTGACAATGTAATTGTGACACACACAGTTGTGTTCAATCAGAAAATGCCAGGGGTGATAGAAGAGTTAGCTCTGAAAATTTCATTAACCACATGCTGTATTTCTAGGCAAATATTCCTTTTTTTTTTTTTCCAAGTAATGCCTCCTCAAAAACAACTGTCCCAATCCTGCCTCTTCATAGCAAGCAATCCCTACTGCCAAAGGGCTTCTGATGATCAAACCCAAAGGTTTCCTGACCAGAACCATAACAAACAGCTAAGTTTCCTCCAGCTGAGCTGCCTGGGGGTTCACCCTGGAGCTTCTCTTCCCCCCAAATCACCACCCCTTAGCAGGAGGATGATGCCACACACAAACCTGGTGCCATGGTTCTTTTCAAAGTAGGCAGCTCTCAGCCACACACTCTTCTTGCTGGGGAAAACTTGCAAGGCATAGGCATAAATGGCCCGGGCACACTCCAGAGCATTATGAGCAACACACTGAGGAGAAACAGAACAGAACTGAGTCAGCTGAGGGTTGGTGTTGAAATCAAGTGCCAGGATGATTTACACCTCCATAATCCAACACAGAACTCAGTGTCATAAATGATCTGGGGCATTATATGCAACAGAACAGTTATTATCAGCTTTTGAAAAGGAAGCAGGGAGGAAATTTTCAAGCATCTTTCTATCAGAGCACAATTATCACCAGCCTTCCAGTGGAACTGGCACACACAGGCCAGCTTGAAACAGTCTCAAGGCATTGTAAAGGCTCTTGGCTTTGCAGTTATTTTCCAGTTTTTAAGTACCACAGCACGTGCTCCCCTGCTCTGGAAGGGCAGTGGGCATTTCTCAGCTCAATTTAGTTTTTAATGCATGTTCCAACTAGTCCCCTACAGCAAAGAAAGCTGGTGAAAGTTTTACCTCCTGCCCCATCTTACATTAACTCTTGAGTTTTCACGCCTTGAAAGTCAACTCCCAGTTCCTTTAACCAGCCCCTCAACCTCTGTTGATGTCATACACCAAAAAAAGAAAGTAAAATACAACATGCACAGCAAACCCAGCAGACAATCCATCACAGTCCCAGCTTTTTGCTTAGGGAAAATGGAAATGTGCAACACTAGAGATGTGGGCTTGGCTAATTCAGGCAGGCTTTGTGGGAATCACATCCACTACAAATAAAACAGAATTTCACAGAGCCATGGAGTGGTTTTGGGTTGGAAGGGACCCCTTTCCAGTTTCCCCCTCCAGTTCAATTAAAGCCAAACAAGAGCAACCCCAGTATGACAGCTGGACTTACACTGTCTGCATCCTCCATCCAGGTGTGTTTCCGATCCTCTTCCTCAATCCCAATCCCAATCACAGCTCTCATGATTGCCTGGCACGTGGCCACACTTCCAGCTTTGTCACACTCCTCAGCATCCTAGAAAGCAGAGGAAACCTCTGTTCATTTCTGAGAGCTCAGCATAAAAAGTCCAGAGTCAGACAGCAACTCCTGGAGCGTGAACAGGAAGACTTCAGGGGTCACTGCTGTGGTGAAAAGATCTTATTACTCAGACCTCAAACACCCAGGAGGAGGGTTAAAAAACAAAGCCCATCACCTGCATCCACTGAAAAGGACCAAGTGGGACAATGAGGGACCTTTCCAGCCTGAAAAGTTCCTCTCACATCTCTGCTGACCCACCCCAAGCAGGGATCTGACCAAGAAACAACAAGAATTTCAGGGAGAATTTTCCTATCAAATCTTGTTTAGCTTTGGGCTGATTGTGAAGTCTCAATAAGGGCAAAGCAATACCCAAATTTATCACTGACTGAGGCTGTTATTTGCTGAAGTTACAGGTCACCAGAGCACAGATGGAAAAGTGGAGGTTTCTGCCACTGAAAGCTTTCAGAAAGCCAAGCATGTCTTGCTTGAACTTGTTGAAAAGCCCTCTGATCAGGTAACAGCAACACAACAGTTCTAGAGCAGAAAGGAACCTGAGAAGACAACAGTGCAGGGGCTCTGGTGGTGAGTTGTCTTAAACACAAATTGAAATTAACCTTTACTTGTTTTACTGCTCTAGAGAAACATCATTAAGATGTTAATGAGGATACCTCTTTGCTTTTCAATACTCTGTTCATTATCTCTTTGGTGCCAAGAATATTTTGCTGCCCTGCCTCACTGTGTGTGAATTTAGTAGTAAACTGGTTTAAAGACTTCTGAGGTCATCTTCAGGGGGAAATTTCACCTGCCCACCAAGCCATTGGGGTGGCAAGAGTCTCTGAGGTGCCTAAAGCAACTCCCAACAGCACAGCTTTAAATGTGAGCGAACCACTGGAAACCCCCTACAGCTTCTCCCTATTTTTTTTTCTAGTGCAGAACATCAAAAATAGGATGAGCTGGGATGAAGCTGCAGAGAGATCAGGTTTGGAAAGGTTGCTCTACACCACAGTTCCACATGTCAGTTATGGGAGGAACTTCAGACAGGCTCAGAGCTACAAGGCAATAAAGAACTGACAGAGTATTTCCTGCCTGCTGAATGTTCAAGATGTTTGTTGACTCCTTCCAACACTACCTGACAGGCTCCTTGGGCAAACAGAGCTCTTAAGCCAAGAGACACAGGGGAAAAAAAAAATACACAAATCCTTCACTGGAGGCTTAACACCTCTGTCCTACTGAAGGCAGCAGCTGCTTCAACTTGAAGCTGGTTATCTTCCAAAGACAGAAGTAAACCAGGCATTCCTCACCTCATGGCCTTGGATCCTCCTCAGCCTTTCAGCCTCACTGCTTGTATCTTCCTGAGAAACCTGCTGCCAAAACTCCCCTACCTTGCAGCATCTCACCTCAGGGGCTTCCAAACCAGCACCTGGAGTGTTCAGGAAGCAAGGAAATTACCTGTATCCACTGCTCTCTGTTGATTTCCACCCCGTTAGCCCTCAGAGAAGTGATGGCTCTGTCAATGATTTTCTCCACCATCTGGGTGTTTCCATTGGCTTCCTCCAGCTTGGCAGCAGTGATCCAGATGTGACGATCTGTTGGGATATTCTCCCTGGCTTTGTTAAGGACTTTACGAGCATTTTCATATGTTTCCAGCCTTGCCAGTGCAAGCCAGAGCTGCAGGAGCAACAGGAGATGGGTTTGGGATCAGAACAAGGAGATGAGCACAGATTTGCACACACAGATAAGCAGCATCGTGCTGGTTGCTACTGCTTGGCAGCTTCTCCAGCAGCACAAGGAGGCTGGAGAAAAACAGTGGAGTTAAAGGTGTCTCCTACTGTTCTTAAAGCTCAATCCCAAGCACCTTCATTCACTGGGCTACTCCACTCAGATTTTCTGTCCACTTCACCTTTCCAGCAGCTGAGTATCACCATGGGGTTCAGTGTTCCAGAAAGGAACATCCTTGGTTGAGGTTCCCCAGGCTCTACCCTTGTCTCCACATCCGAGGCCACGCAGAGGAACGTGGCTAATTGGCTCCAGCAGTAGCTGGCATCACTAACCTCATAATTACACAGGAAAATGAGGCATGTAATGACCCCCCCAGCCAATTAACTCCAGAGGAACCAAACAAAGCACAGGCCACCACTCAACACACCCTTCTCCCTGTGTAGGAAACCCACATTGCACTCGCTCTGCCTCATCCCCAGGCCGTGCTGCCAGACTGAAGGGCTGGGCAGGGGGGGGTGGCTTTAATTTGCACCTTTTTCTTCTTGATTTCCCTTCAAATTTACCTCAACACTGGTGGGACAGCACTCCACAGCTCGACTCAGCATGATCCTGGCATCCTCAGGTTCTTCTAACTCCACAGCTGCCTTCCACAAACGCACGGAGTTGGGAACGTGCTCAAGGGCTGGAGAGGGAAACCCATGGTGTTAATCATGGCAAAGCACAGCACCAAACAACTGTGTTTTGCTTTTTAAAGATGATCTGTTAAAGGTTTTGTCCTGTAACAGGTGAAATTTCCTGAGAGGGGAGGAAACTGGACTTGTATTATCTCGTTTCAACAGTGAGAACTTAAAATCAGCAAGTAAAAAGCTGATTTCATCATTTTAATTGGAAACAGGTTTTGGAGAGCCAAAGGATTTCTCCCTGTAAATCCCCTCCAGTAAAACACCAGCAGGGCAAAGCCTCAGGCTCAGCAGATGAGCACGTGCAGGAGCTTCAAGTCTGGGTGCTCTACTCATGCTTTCCTGAGGAAAAAAAAAGGAGCATCTTCAACACTAATTGGTCACAGAACCTTGTTCCTCAGCTGCTGAAGTTTTAGTTTTCCCACAGGCAGCTCCTGACAGAGATTCCAGTTGAGCTTTCCAAAGAAAAGTTCCTAGCTCCTTAGGCAAAAATAAACCAGGAGGATACACAAAAGTTTGAGGGTCACTGACACCCTAAGCCACTGAATCCAGAGTCAGGATTAATTAATGCTGATGTCATCCAGAATTAGCTGGTGGGATCTGCACCCTCTGCAGACCTGATAAACTAAACAGCTTTGCTCACTGTCTCTTCCTAACCTTCAATCTTCCAGTGATACTAAGAAATTCCAGTTTTTTCTTTGTTCATCCCAGTCTCAGCTCCTCCAGGAGCTGTTTTTTTCTCCTGAAGAATTCAAGTGAATGATGTCAGCCTGCAAGAGCTGAGAGCATCACTCAGCAGGACAGAACATGTTTGCACAGAGCTTTGGATTTTTACACCTCCAGATGTGTTTTAGCCCCTGGCCTGGCTGGTTCTCCAGTTAGAGAAAGGCTTTCAAAGCCCAGAGGTTCTGCTGGATTCTCTCAGTAGCAGAGAAGCTCTGGGAAGCTGTTAACAGGCAAAAACTGGGAAGAAAACTACAAACCATGGTCCATTCCACTAACTTTTCAGTAGGTGGGTCCAAAAACTGAAACAAGCTGGTTTTCTCTGAGCAAACACAACTCAGGGATTAAGTCACTGCTTTCACACCAGATGCTCTCCTACCTGAGCTGGACACAGAAATCTACTTCTGCTCAGATTAAAGTGCTTTTCTGGTCAGCAGCTGTCCTCACTCCTGAGAGACACAGAGTGCCATGGGAGTGCCACACTGCACTGCTTAGCCAAGGGAAATGAGAAAAGCTACTCAACAGTGCAGGTGATTTCACCAGAGATGGAAGTTTGACACACAACAGTAAGAAGCAGGAGATTTACTCCCTTGGAAGCCAAGGGGTTCCTGAGTTAGAGGGTATTCAATCCAGCCCCATGTCCCTGTCTGAGTTAAAGGCAAGATTGATACAACTTAGTCATGAAGGATCTCAACTCCCCTGAGACTGGCACAGCAACTGAAAGAATTAATACCAGGAACCCATGAAGAAGCCCTGGGTTCAGGACAAACTGCTGATAGAAAGATCCTTGTCTGGAAAAAGACACTAATTCCACAAGAGAGGAAAACCTCCAAGCACAGTACAAGGATTTAGATGCACCAGAGCAAAGCTTTGTCTAGAGCACAGAACTTGCTCCAGTAAAGCAAACCCCAAATCCCAGCAGGTCAGGGGTATGAGAACCTCTAAAGCTGCTCCAGCAGGAATCAGCTCTCCAACAGGCTACAGACAACTCAGAACTCCAAACCCAGTGTCTTTAGGTGACAGTTACAACTTCCTTTTCTCCCTAGAGCATCACTTTTTCCTTGTTTTCACCTCCCCACCTGCCTTGGATCAAGTCTGGGGAAGTGAAATGTCATTTAGCAACTGCTCGGTGACAGCAGAAGGAAGAAAATCCCCCAACAACTCTCCTCTTTGAACCAAACCAAAACACTGCAACCTCCTGAACAGCTTAGAAAACAAACAGGGGGGGTGCTCAGGCTCTGCTGCTGACCCTGCAGGAGCTCTCACCTTTCCTAAGGACACGTTTCTTGGCACGGATGTCTGTCTCCAGCTCTGCTGCCCGTATGTAGATCCGGACAGACTGGGGGAGGTGACGGACAGCTTGGGCCACCACAGCCTTGGCTGTATCCCCAGGCTGAAGCCTAGCAGCTTCCAACCAAACATCTTCACTCTGGCAGGAAAAAAAAAAAAAAAAGAGAGACAATCTCCCTTTATATCCACACAAGGATTTAAAGTTGGAGCTTCTAGCCTAAGAGGTGTTGGTTGAATGCTGCAGAGCGAAGCTGTGTCAGACATGAGCTTCACAGTGAGATGGTTTGTATCCAGCACCTTCTCCCACTGCCCTGCTGACCTTGGGGCACATCTCTGTTCCTTTCATGATGAGGTTTCGAGCCACTTGGAGCTTGCCAGTGACCTCTTCCAGCCGGGCTGATGCTATCCAGGCTGGTGGGTGGTGAGGATTGGTCTCCCGTACAGATTTGAGGAGCAAACGAGCTTTCTTGATGTCACTGGAGGGAAGACAGGCAGGAGAAGGGTCAGCAGGTCAACAAACAACTGTCCTTAATCACCAAGAGCTTTACAATCAGCTCTTCACAGCCACACTCAAGGTGCACAGCAGCTGTGACACCAAACGTTTCCATCCTGGTGCCACAAATGACAAACTGCCAAAAGAAGGTGACAAATGTGGACCAACACAGTGGGAAACATCCAGTCTGAGTTCACCCCTAAACCATGTCCCTCCAACCCACATCCAAACCACCCTGAAACACCCCCAGGGATGGGGACTCAATTATTTGAAGTATCAGCATCAGCATTTGCAGAGATTTCTCTGATTTAAATGATATTTTGTTATGAAATGGGTTTCAAACTTCAGGTTACAGAGGTTTGGGGATGTTGTCAAACAGCTACAAATAAGCAGGAATTTCCTGGCTGGCAGGACCCTCACTCTGGAATGTTGGAAACATTGGAAACCATCCCCACATCCAGGTCAGATGCTTAAATTCATCAGCTGAAACTAAACCAGACCTCAGAGTGAAAGAATCCACCCTCCAAAACTCCCTTAGCATCTTTCACCAATTAAATGGCAGCTGAAAGCCTCTCATTTCTACACAGAATCCCAGCCATCACTAAGAGGATAAATCAGTTAATCCTCCTTAAACTTACTTGATATCTCCTCCATGTGTGGGAATCATGGAATTCAAATCTGTCAAATATCCTTTTGGATCCACCACAGTCTGGCCACTCACAGAGTCTGACACCTGGGGAAAGTCAAGTCAGTGCTGCTGAAATGCCCACTCATAACCCTCCCAACCTGCCTGCACTCATCAGAGACCAAAAAGCCACTCCTGTTGCACACTAAAATAGAATTCAGAGGATTATTTGGGTCCAAAAGGACTTTTAAAGGTCTCCTGGCACAGACATTGGCCTGATAGCAAAACCAAGGAAGGGGGAAAACACAAAGTCCTGCTTAGGAGCTTGTAAACTATGCAATTTTCATGTTAAAAACTTAGTGGCACTGAAAAAGCAGAAAAAAAAGCAGCTTGGATTTCAGTCACCAGAAGGTCTTGCAGTCCTGGCCCATCTTGTTTAGTTTAAAACAGATTTAGATGGGGAAAAAAAAAGCCAAAAACCAAAGCAAGCAATGAAAAAAAACAGAGGGCAACAGCTACTTGGGTGTTTTGCAGCATTTTGTGCTGTGTTGCTGCATAGAAGAGATTTCTCCCCTACCAGTGTTGGTTTCCTCTGGTGTGACAGGGCAGCCTGTTCTCCCCCAGTGAGCATCATTTCCAGGGATAAACTTATTTCTCAGGAAATTCTCTTAGTGAAGAGGGAATGAGATTTGGGGAGGAGGAGGAGAAAATTCTCTCTAGTCACAGCTGAGCTACTTCTCTCCAAGACCCATGAACAGCAGCACACCAGGGTAAACCTGTGACAGCTTCTCCCTTACCTGGCTCAGCCTCATATCCATCAAGGTGTTCCTGGCTTGTCCAATCTTCCTCATATCCAGTTCACCTGTCCCAGGTGTCATTAGTCCTGGTGTCATTCCTCCTGGATAGGGAGTGTTCAACCCCCCTGGATAGGGAGTGTTCAATCCACCAAATTGCTAAAAACAAGAGCAGGAGAAATGAATTCCTGAAATAGCTCCTGAGATCTCAAAGGCAATCCAGGCTGTTGGCTACAGGGAGAGATGCCAAAGGTGTCTGGAAATGTGGCTTCCCTGGATCCCAAGACATTTCTCATCCAGGTTTTGCAAATGTGTGATTACACAAGTTTAGTCAAATGGCTGAAATAATGAACAAGAAAGTGAAATATTCCAGCAGAAGGATCTAAACCAAGTGCATTTAAATGAAAATATCCAGAGAAGCCTCATGGTCATCTGGGGCCAGCTGAGGGCCAGCCAGCTCCTCCTGAAAAGGAATGACCCAGGACACCCTGGGGCCACAGGGCAGCAAGCTGAATTAATTCACTTTCAGTTGACAGCAAGACAAATCGTTAACACCAACACTCCAGGGCTGAACAAACCACTGGGTGAAACAAGACTTTGTTACATTGCAAAAAACTGGAACAGAAAAGAAAGGGATGTTGCTTCCACTCTCCAAAACCAAAAGGAAAGAAAGTTTCTGCCCCAAGAAGCAGCCTCTCCCTGCCCATCCTCTCCTCCAGCACTGGGTGTGCACCGAGGAGACCCCGGCGAGCTCATGAGTTGGACACCCCACAATTCCCTCAACAGCTCCACAAACCACACCCAGTTTTTTAGCCAGGAATCTCTTCTTCCCCTCCCTTCCTCCCTCCAAATCCCAAGAGGGCCTTCAGCTCTCACTGCAAAGCCCAGAGGACACCCTCCCCCAGCACTCACTGTCTGCCGTGGGTCCACGGTCGTGTGGTTCTCCCCCGACTGCAAATGCTTGGCAAAGAAACTGTCAGGTACTGGGGTCAGTTTCTCATAACGTGGGTTCCTCTGACGTTTGTTCCTGGCATCACCCACTTCTGGAATACTCAGCCATTCCTCCTCTGTCACCTCTGCCAGCTTCCTCTGTCCAAAGAAGAGTTGTCACCATTACTTGTTGAGTTTTCCCCCCTCCACGCACCTTTTCGCTGCTCTCATTCCCTCAGATTTATTTTGCCCTTCAAGAATTCACATTAAAGATTTAAAAGTCAAGACTGCCCTTTTTTTTTTCCCCTAATCCAATGTACTAAACAATTAGATGCTTTAATTAGATTCTGGGTGTAGTCCAGGCTGAGATTTCCATTCAATGTTGTTATTAAGCTCAGCAAATATTCAGCTGAATCTCAGTGCCTGCAGCATCAAGTGGTTTATTACTTATCATTCAACAATGGCTTAAAGAAGATGTTTTATTTCAGATTGAGAGTCAGGAGAGACTGCTCAATTTCTGCTCCAGTTACCAGTTACTGGTGCAAGTTACCAGTACAAGTTCCTGGTGCAAGTTACCAGTACAAGTTCCTGGTGCAAGTTGCCAGACCCTTGAGGACAGAGGCACTGAACCTTCTCAAGCACTCACAACAAAGCATTAGGAAAAGCCCAGGAGCAAAATTGGGATGAATTCACTCATTTTTCTCTCTCCTTACTTTCAAATCTGAGAACTGCTGCTGGATTTTGGGTCTCTCCATCCGATATTTTTCTATCTCTTCTTTTTCCCGTTGTTCCCTGGGGAAAAGGAGCACTGAGGTTACAACTCAAAGACTCTTTGATCCAAGTGATTGCACAGAAAAATGTGACTGTCAGAGCTAAGGCATAACTAAAAAAAAAAAAAGCATTTTTTCCAAGCTTAAATTGCCAGCATGATGACAAAGATGTCACCAATATAGGTGTAAAATCAGATGTTTCCAGCCAAGTGAAGCCCAGCCTGTAACCTCCTCTTACCTGCTGGCCAGGTGGTGAGTTTAACAAGTCCAGTTACCACAGCACAGCTTCTCTAACCCTCTGCAGGGTGCTGTGCAGAGTGTGGTGCATCAAAACCAGTCCCTCAGCACCTCACCAGTCCCTCAGCACCTCCTCACATCATTTTAGTGAGCTAGAGAGCCTCAGAGTGCAGCAATTCAAACGCATCAAGTGGTGCAAAACACCCATCACCCTGAAAATTTAAACCCCAGGGTCCAAGGTGCAGTGTTGGAACATAACTCTGAAGGCTGCTGAGAATGTTCCAGCAGAGAAGGACAAAACCTGAGCTGGGAAATGGAAACTCTAAGCCATGAATTAACCACCCAGTGCCAGGGCTGTCTTACCTTCTTTCTTTCCTGCGTTCATCCATCCTCTTATCCAGAGCTGCATAAATAGCATCTGCTTCCTCATCATCCTTTTCATAGGGGCCACTTGAGAACAGGCTCCCAGCATACCCATTGAACTGAGAATGGAGAGAGAGAGAGACAGAAATGGAGATGAAAAGGGGAAAAAGCAAAGCAGCACCTTCAGTTTCAAGCTCCTGTTCCATCTCTGTTGGAGCCAAGAGGCAGCCAGACCAAGGAGAAAGCAGGAGGAGGATGTTTCTACAGCACTGCACCATATTAATTCATCCCTAAATAAAACCTGCTTTCATTTCTCCCACCCTGAGTGTTTCCTCTCCTCCAGCAGTGCAAAAGCAAAGCTGCTTTGAAATTGCTTCTCTTTCAAAACTATTCCTCTTTCAAAATTGCTTCTGTGAAGCAAGAAATGGGATCCCAGGACAAAACAGCCACTTTCTGCCATTAACTCCTTTTTTTTCCCCCCCAACTACTGAAAGCAAACAAAAGGATGAACACAACCTGTAACTAACCACAGCTGGATTCAAACTCAGGCCACATGAAGACAAATAGATCAGATCACACAAGAGAACACAAATTGCATCCCTGTGGAGTGCTCAAGCCAATACTTTATTGATGGATCTCTTCCCAAGACTCTCAGGGCTCTGTCCAGAGGATTTAACCACACTAAGCGGACTGAGGTCACCACAAAAATCTGCAATCCCTGTGCCATTAAGGCCTCAATTAATTAAAATCAATAATGAGGGTGCAGGTCACATGCACCAGGAAATTCTGCCGTTGAAACCTCGGCCGAATTGCCCGGCGAGGAGCTCGGGGTGTCTGCTCTTGGCTGGGGAGGAGGGGAGGAGGGGGTTTCAATCATCTCCAAGGTCCTGAAAACATCATCACCTCGTCGTAATTGGTGTCATTCAGATCTTCATCATCATCATCAGCTGTCTGGTTCTTCTTCATCTGGTCCCCCACCGTCCTCTTGCCGGGCGGGGCGTGCCGATCGTCCACGGGGTCGTTGGCATCCCGAGCGGGGCCGATGTCAGAACGGGTGGTGAAGCCCGTGGCCCTGGAGGGGAAAAGCAGCAGGTGGTTAGGAAGCAGCCAGCACCCCCCTGGAACACAGCCAGCCTCTCCAGGTGGCTGCCTTTGGGCAAGGAGGGCATCAGGCAGGGAGCAGAGATGCCGAGCGGGGTCTTCTGGGGAAGATTCGGCTACGGGGGCACCACAAGGGCCCAGAGCTTGGTGCCATCAGGCTGCCCTCTGCCCCAGCAACCACCTCTCTGCCCCAGCAACCACCTCTCTGCCCC
>JAOEGS010016921.1:7248-20773 GCA_025447755.1 Corythornis vintsioides | reverse complement strand
AAAAGAAAAGAAAAGAAAAGAAAAGAAAAGAAAAGAAAAGAAAAGAAAAGAAAAGAAAAGAAAAGAAAAGAAAAACACAGAGCACGTAGTTCCAAGGCTAACCATAGAGAGAACTTTTTTTTTGTAAATCAATAGAGAAGCTTTTGCAATTTTTAATTTAAAATTAAGTTCTCCCTGTATGCTCTGCAAGTAATCTATACCTGTTTATCATCACCATGTAGAGGTGGTTGTCCTTACAGAATCACAGTATCACAGAATGGCAAGGTTTGGAAGGGAATTCCGAATATCATAGAGTACAACCCTCCCCTGCCAGAGCAGGACAAAACTAGAGCAGATCCTGCAGAAATGCATCCAGGTGGTTCTTGAAAGTCTCCAGAGAAGGAGATTCCACAATCTCTCTGGGGAGTCTACTCCAATGCTCTACAACCCTTACAGTAAAGAAGTTCTTCCTCATGTTGAAGTGGAACTTCCTGTGCTCCAGCTTCCATCCATTGCCTCTTGTCCTGTCATAAGGCGCAAGTGAACAGAGGCTGTTCCTGCCTCTCAATCTTCTCCATGCTAAACAACCTCACATCTATCAGCCTTTCCTCATAAGGAAGCCCTCTTTTCAGCCCCTTCAACATCCTCATAGTCCTCTGTTTGACTCTCTCCAGTAATCTCTGTCCCTCTTGTACTGGAGAGCTCAGAACTGAACACAGTACTCCAGGTGATGTCTCACTAGGGCAGAAGAGAAAGGGAGGAGAACCTCCTTTGATCTGCTGGACACACTCTTCTTAATGAACCTCAGAAACCACTGGCCTTGGCCACAAGGGCACATTGTTGACCAATGGACAACTTCTTTTCTGTCAGGACTCCAAGGTCCTTTTCCATGCAGCTAATCTCTAGCAGATCATCTCCTAACCTGTACTGGTGCATTTTATTGTTCCTTCCCTGGTGCAGGACGCTGCACTTGCTCTTGTTAAACCATATTAGGTTCCTCTTTGCCCATCGCTACAGTCTGTCCAAATCTTGCTGAAATCTTGCTTAACACCTCTCTGCTTATTGATGCCTTTCTCTGATGCCTTTTCTGAGACTGACTGATGTAATGAAGTTAAACTCAGAACAATTGCCTTTAACCCATAGGCACCTTTGACACCTGCTGCAATTTCAGGCTGGATGAAAGGTTTGTAGACCTGTGAAGCTGCCTGAATTGGTGGGGTTTTTTTATGTTGTGTTTTGCTTGTTTCCACTACAGTTTGCCCTAATAAAACTTCCTCAGCAAGCTATCAATGGAGACCAATGCAGTCAGGCTTGGAGAGCACTTTTTTGCTCAGAGTGCCCAGGGAGGAGATTTGGATGCATGTAAAAACATGTAGACAGACTGACAGTGTACCAAGCCCTGGTGCTGCAGCAGTGAAGATGTAGTATGTGCCCAGAGCCTTGGAGGAAGGTGGGATTACAGGTCTTAGGACCAACCACATACCTAACAGAAATGACAACTGCTGCAAGGAGGGCATTGAACCCTACATGCTCAGCTTCCCTCAGTGGTGGTGGTGGTGATAGATGGGATGTGCAGAGCCTCTCTAGCTCACTGGGTGGGCCAGAAGCAAAAATCTTGGGAATGCAAACTCATTTTGCAAAGGACACCTCTGTTTACTCTGCCTATTAATTCTTTGGCACTTGAATAAATTCACATCTTCTTGGATTCAGGTTGTTCAGCAAAGCTGTTTAGAAATCAGCAGGAAAAGCATGCACTAGGAGACTTTGGAAACATAATAATTCTTTCAATAAACTACTAGAGCAACTGGTAAGTATAAATACATAAATGTAATGCTTTATACAAACATGGATTATTTGACAAATCCCCAGAAAAACATACAGATGATGGTTTATCAAAACCAAAACAGAATGGCTTGCATCAAACTAAGAATATTTTAAACTTTTTTTTTGCTCACAAAATATCTTTTTTTAAATTATAGCAATTAAGACAGGTTTTTTTTAAGTTCCTACTGTCTGGTTACAATAGTCTGGTTCATTCACATTTTTATCTATGAATTCTGCCTCTAAAGAAAGCTATTTTATTACTTTTTATTAGAATTTGTCATTATAAATCATCTATATTAACATAGTGCCCAAAGCAGTAAATGGAAATGATAATTACATTACTGGTGTGCAATTTTTAATGGGCTATACCCCTAACCTGAAGGGGTTTCCAAAGGCCACACTTAATTCTTTATATCTGTTTATTGTTTTGTCTCTTAACTTTTATCCTAAGTAAGTGAGAACTACACTGAAACGTGTATGGGCATGAAAAATCCCTAAATGTCTCCAGCACTGGTTCAGTAGAAATTGTGACAATCATTAACACAACTGTGAGGTTGTCAAGAGAGTAGTTTATAAGGCCTACATCTTCCTTTTGGCCTAAAAAATAACTCAAGAAACATGGTAGCTCTGCAGCCACATGAGAAGATACTAATGGATATCCCCAGCACTCAATTATTTCACTTTCTTGAATCTATTAGGCTAGAGAAAGCTAGCCTCTCCCTAGCCTGCATTGTTGGCATGTGAGAAGGGGGGTGGTGGGGTGGGGTGTGGGATGTGTGTGTGGAACCAAAACCAAAACACAAAACAAACCATCCAGTTGAACTTGTTACTGTCTGGTCCCCATCAATATTGTGTCCACTCAGCACAAGAAGGCTGTGGTTCTGCAATCAATGAGATTTCTCTGGCAGGAGGAACTGGACTAGATGATCTTCTAGGTTCATTCCAATCCTGTGATCGGAGTTCTGTGTGATTCTGTGATTATTTCCTGTACAACTCACAACTTCCAGCAAGATGCTGTCACAGCAAATGAGAAGTGGTCTCAGTTGCTCCCACTTAAAAATCATCACAAAGGCAGGATGATTATGGAAGGGAAGTCAAGCAAGCACTGGGAATCTTGCTGCCATGGATCTGGGCTATGACAGCACTGTGACTTAGCTTCCCCATGTATGAAACTGGAATGCATCTTTTGAGTGGAGACTAATTTCAGCTTCTAACTGATAGGTAGAGGGTGAAATAGGTATGTGGGCTCTGTCCCCAATTCTTAGTGTGCTTCTTTAGTGTTCTTTAGGTTTCCTGTAACCAGGAGCTTTGTATCAAATTCCCACCCTCACTGCTATTTTCTCTTCCATTTCCTTTGGACAAGACCTTCCCTTTTTACAGTGCTTTTCACAAAGAATTGCTGGTCTCTTCTGACCTCTCTAGGCTCTTTTCTGCTACATAAACTAGCTCTGAGTGCTGCAGTTCTCCTGGGGCACAAGCATCCTGCATGTGAGCAGCGATAGCAACACTCGATCTGGGATGATAATGAAGTAATGAGGTAACTGAGCAAAAGGGTGGCCAAGCCTGCCACTTCCAGGTATGGTAAAAGAGAGTGTTATTAATGTAGTTCACAGGGGAATTAAATCCATCCCCTACCTGCAGTTGTTCTGTCAGCTGCACTGTGCGTTCCTCAACATGTCTGCAGATCAGAGGAACCAGCAAGGCATCAGAGCAGACAGGGTAGGGCTGGCAGATCTGCTTTGAAGGAGGCTTCAGCTCATGGCAGAGCAGGCCAACAAGAACTGAGTTACAGAAGGCTAAAGCCAAGGGAGCCCTAATCTCCTTCTAACCATGAGATATCAAAAGTTTTTTATATTCTTTGCCCTGTGCAGGAAAATGTTCTGTCTTAAGGCATTAGCAGGTAAATCTCATTATTATACAACATCAGCAGGGAAATGATGTCTGTGTTTTCAGACTTACAGGAATGTTGTTTTCTCAGTTCCAGCTCCTGCCTTCAGGATTTGCACTTGCTTTCCCAAAAGTCATACAGGGTATATTGGCAGTTTAAAGGAAATCATGGTACTAAAAACTTGTCCCCGGAGCACATTTTTGAAGGAAACACATCTCATCCCAGGATATGCAGTGATAAATGGGCTAAATTCTCCCAAACCATTAGGTGTCTATCATGCTTCTCACTCAGAGTCACATTTAGTACCCTAGCCTTTGTGTCTAATATTTCAGCAAATAAATATAGGTGGTATTAATCCCACAATGAGAAGTGTCAGTCTTAACAGACCTGATGTCTAAGGTAATATTCTACTTTTCTTTCACCAATGGAAAAATGAGGAACAGATGCTGAGGGCTGTATGAGGCTAAGGCCATGTGTGGGATCAGTTCTCCCACTGAGGTCAGTTCAAGGACCCAAATTGTGCAGCCATGGCAGGAGAAGGGCTGGGCACTCTGCATTCAAAGCCTCTTTTGCCTCATTTGTAAGGTGGGGTCAGGGCTAAAGAGACCAAGATTTACAGAGGAAGGATACAAAGGTGAAATATCACTAAAAAGATTTCTTCATTTTGCAGCATTTTGCTTAAGTAAATAGTCTTTCTTAGTCCAGAATAAGGAGTCATGGAGCATCATTCAGGAAAAAATGACAAATATCTAAGACAGTTGTACAGCTTGCCAGCTGTGAACACTTGTATTTAATGCCAACAGAACAGTGACTGCTGTAATACCCTAACCTGCAAACCTTCTCTATTATAGTGTTTCTTCTTACACATCAACCTTACACATCAACACACCTCTAGGCCATTCATATGTGAGATGTGGATGCACGGACATGTTACAGACAAACTGCTATCTTTGGATCCTCTTCCTGTTTCCACAGTAACCTTAACAGAAATTGCTAGCAGTCAATAGAGAAAATCAAAGGCAGAGATAAATAATAATTTTAGGTTAGGGAGGAACAGACCTTGAATACTGAGCGACTGATACGCAGCGTAATACAATTTAGAGTGTTTATTATGCTAACCCAGGGCAGGAGTGCGTAGGCATATGATGTGGCATTTACGACACACATTTCCTGCTGGTTAAGCAGGGGTGCAGATGAGGGAGCAGGTACAGAGATCTTTATGCTCACAGTCTGTTTAATGGCTTAATCCTCCTGCTAAACTGATCTATGCTTTGCTCCATACATGATGTTTCCACACAGCTTGTCCAAGAAGTGGCACTGAGACATTTACTAACAGATGCCCTAACATTATCAGTGGATTTTTTACACTAAGGTTAGTTTGGGTAAAATAGCAATAACAACAAAAGACCAATAAATATGATAATTCTGGAATGCCAAACTCTTTGTATGATTTGATACTCATTAATGTGACAAGTGTCACATTAATTCAGTTCTTTAATTTTTGTAGCTGTCAATGTATTGCTGTGTATTTCACAAATAGTTTTTCTCCCCAAACTGTTTCTTTCTAGAGAGCAGTTTAGGCAACAGTCAGATGAACTACCTAGTGAAAATTGAAAACTGCTTTTTCTATTAGTCACTCAAGGGATAGTACATAGAGTGAGGAGCCTCAGCAGCTCTAATCCATTCTCCTCCAGACCATCAAATTGCTTTGGATCTATGTGGTAGTGAGTGTAAGGTCTGCAGATAATCTCGTGCTTGTTCTGAAATCCTTAATTCTCAAATACAGCCCTAAAACTGTAGCTGCAGCAACATGGAGAATCATGATTATGGAATTTCCACTCCAAATACTTAATGTGACTCAGTCTGGTTTTGAAATGAGAACAGTTTTCATGCCAATGGTATTAACCTAAAGATTTCGGTGTTTGTTCATGCACACTAACAACAATGGAGGGAACAACAGCACTGACGTAAGATCCATTCTGTAAGAAAATAGGTGCTTTGTTAGAACATTAACAAATCCCATTTGTGGGATCAAAGACTATCTAACTTGACTCAGAGTGACATGTCAAATTGCAAACCTAAGACTAAATATATATTCCTGCTGTTTGTTATTTTAAAATCCTATTTGTCTCTCTAATACTTTTTCTCCCTGACACCAAACAAAATAATGTTGTTTTAAGATGGATGTTGATCACTACATCACTGCTCTCTCTGGAAGAAATGTATGTGCCTAACGCCCAGTAGGACACAATGTCACTCAGCTGGACTCATTAGCATGGCAGCAGTTTTGCATTTACATCTCTGCACAGCTCCTAGGGAAAGGTAGCTCCAGTTCAGAGCGCAGCATGGGTCCGTCTGCAGCTGACAATGTAGACATGCCCTTAAAAGACAGACCATTCTTCAAATAGCAAGTGAAACCGGCAGCTGCTTAGAGGCAGTGGCAGAATTTTGTCATGCAAAGGACAAGAACTGATTGAGTAATTACAGATGAACACTCTTGATCCATTGCAGATAACCTCCGTGGTCTTGGGAAGATATATATCAGCACCTGATCCACAAAAGCTCATAGGTGTCCAGGGTTCAACTTTACATAGAATTTATTTGCCTGAGTATATAAGCACTGAGTTAATTTCATTTCTTCCTGTAATGGCCCACCAAGGTAGAAAAATGTCAGCAGGAGATGCAAAACATTTTTTTTTCATCTCTTCATACTTAAAACCTCTGAAAAACCTTCCCTTGAAGATGGACTCAGAACACATCTCCAGCATCCATCAAACATTGAGATGAATAGCTCTCACAGTCAATTTGATTGTTAATGTGGCTAATGTGAGCACTGTCTCCTGGACCAAGCTAGTGCTTTGATCTGAGCTTCCATGCCTTTTTTTATAAGAAATTACCTCAACCACCCCAACATCTTTTTCCTGTCACTCCAGGTGTTTGGCAAGCCCAGGAAGAGGAAAAGGGTGATGGAGCTAAAAAAAGTCAAGTTTTCAGGTGTTACTGAGCAAGGACACAAATTTATGTAGAGATGCTCTGGCAACAACAATAAAAAAATCCCCAAAAAAACAAAAACCAAACAACCACCACCACCAAAAACAACAAAAACAACAACAAAACACACACACACACAAAAAAAACCAAACCAAAACCAAAACAAAAACAAAAACAAAGCAAAAAAAAAAAAAACACAAACAAAGTAACAAAAACACCAAAAGAACAAAAAAACAAGCCATGAGCAGCTCCCAGTCAGGGATGGAACTGGGAAGGTGGGGTCTTTTAAAAAAGCCTCGCTCGATCTCATTCATGTCTCCAGGATTTGTCTCTCAAATCCAGCAGTAGGAAGAGATTACTAATATATTTTCATCATGGCAAAGATGTCCTTTAAGTCTTCAGCCTCTGTGATGGCTGCTAGGAAATCCTGTAGGTGCTTAACCTTTCCCATGGCCTCCATAGGAAACAGTTCACTCTGTTACAAATTCTGCAGTGGAACTGGGCATGTCACACTAAGGTGTCTTTGTGGGATTTTCCCAATAGTTTCTCTTGGCTTCCCATATTGTCTTGGGAAATTATTTCATTATTTTAGCTTTATTTCCAGGGTCTGCTGTAGTAGTAGCATGTTGACAACTACCTGTCTTTTGCAGTGACAACAAAACATCCAGGGAAACCTCTAAATACAGAATGGTCCTTCAGAATAAGCAGAAAGCGTTGCAGAGTGAGTCACTACCAAACTCCTTGGTCTGAAAGAGGATTCGGACAAATTTTATTTACAGGGGAAGAGTGAAAACTTGTAATTTTATCAGCATTTCCCAGGTTTCCCTGATCTTTCTAAGGAATCATGTGAAGGAACAACTTCACAGCTAACAAGCACTCTTCAACAGTCTACATAGCACAAAATCTATAGCTTCTTGTAAAAGAACAGTAGTGTTTCTGATCTCTCCAGCACAGGTTAGTGTGGATGCAATTCAAAACCCAGCCATTTTTCAATAAAACAATTGAATGGGCTTTTGCCTTTTCAATCAATCCAAGGTTGCTTTTTATGAAGGAATAAACATTCTCTTTTTGACCTTGATAAAAGCAAGGAGGTCATTGTGTAAAAAAGATATTTAATTTTCCAGGGTTTTATGTAGTAAAAAAAAAAAAAAAAAAAAAAAAGGTAAAGAAATCACCCAAAGTGTGCAATTAACAAACATTAAGGAAATAAAATATTGACCCTATTTTTTCCCTTTATCTATTCCCTCCCAGTTCCAGCATTTGAAGCAATAGTAGTGGCTAATAATCAATGAGTTCCTAATGAGAGCAGCTCACGCTACAACCACAATAATTATCTTCTGAGAAATCAATAAAGAAGGAAATGTGAAAACAATTTAATACAAGGTGCAACTTTCTCTATTTCTGTTTATACTTATATACAAGATCTCCCTCCCCCTGCAACCTTCCCCACCTTGGAGGCAGGATAGACGTCTCCATCTTGGAACATAATCACATCATTAAGATGTATGGAATGTGCCTGCCTATGACACATGAAATAAAAATATAGAGAAGGAAACAATGTAAGCATGTATAAAGGACCTCCTCACCCCTAGCAATAGGACTTGCTGCCATGAACAATATTCTTAATCAGAAAAAAATAGTCCTTCATAATAATCATGCTTCATGCAATGATATTCACAACAGATCCAGGATGGCATAGCCAAGGAGTTATAGAAATACAGAAGTAATTTTGCTATGAAATACCTAGGAAATTACATCTTGAACTTCTTCTTGCTGTGGATGTTTCTGCTGGGACTTGGCCATCACTGCTGATCTAGTTTTCACTGGAAAATAATTTAATAAAAGTGGTATGAACACAGAATTTCAACCTAGTTCCATAGATACAGATTATATATCATGACTCCAGGGTGATGCTCCAAAAGCTTTGAGAAATTTGGGTGTATTTCAATAAATGCCACAAAACGGTCCAGCAACTGAATATTTCCATGATTCTGATGAAGAATAAAAGAGGTTAATGTTACCTTTACCATACCCTTCCTATTGATTTTTACCCATCCACCACCTCAGGAAAACAGTCTGTTTTTTAATTTGAGAGTTAAAGAAGATATTCTGCAATGAACACCCATAAGAAGATATAAAGATTTTGAATGAGCTGAGATTGTGAAATGCAGGTACTGCATTTCCATCTGCAAACTACCAGGCTTGATATGAAAGCTGTGGGTATAACCAAAGAAATCTTCACAACCTGCTACATAAATAATGTTGGTTATGATGCCATCTGAAGCTAGCTCAGATTAGTCCCCTTTAACATTTCCGGGCAAAATCTAACATAGATAGGAGTGTCATTGGAAAAGAGTTAAATCTGAGATTCCCATCTGGCTAAAATATAGGGTGATGGTGGGCAATTAAACCTCATCTACAATGCAGACAAGAAGGGCAGAAATAGAAACATCCATCCAGTCGAACAGAACGCCCTCCTACTCTTACCACTCACGGTCTACTTTAACATCAGGATGTCTCAGGCTTTAAATGAAATGTCAAATATAATTTGGCTCTGGATACACAAGATATATGATTGCCCTTGGAGAAAGTTGATAACTCAGCGCACTCTATGTCAAATGTGTATCTACCTGATAGCTCACTCCATAAAAAGCAGTAGCCTGCTTTCCCTCACCAGTAAAATAGTCAGACTCCAAACAGGCCTGACTGCAATTTACACAAATAGGTCAATTTTGAAAGAAAACTTTCATATCTGAAAGGAGAAATGGCTTATTGAATGTTGATCCAAGTTAAGCTTCTAAATGGCATCACTGCACATGACATAAGCATTCAGTGACTGGAAGGCAGTTAATGTTCCCAACACAGAGAGTTCAGCATCAGATAAGGAATTATGTTAAATGACACATTTGGATTTCTTTAAGACTCATTTCAGAAACTTTCATTTGGAAGCATGGTGTATTTTCAGAGATATTTTAACTGCTTGGAAGCTAAGCAGGGCAGAAAACACAGAAGGGTAATTTGTGATTATTGATGTCTTCAGCATTTCTTACAATATCTACTGCACTTTAATTTTGTGATGAAAGATTATTAATTTGCAAACCTTCTGGTTTAGATGAACTTTTAAGATCAAGTATTTTCTATGTACAATAGCAAAATAATGGGTGTGATTTTAAAAAAAAAAATAAAATACATTTACTCACAACTTTGTTGTGATCTGTATTTGCTATACCCAGTGATATATATTGCCAAGGAGTCTTTTTTGCACTTTTATCTGTTGTTTGTGGCTATCACTCAGAAAAAAATTTTTCAGTCTGATTATTTTGTATTTTTTGTGCTTTTGATGCAGCCTATATTCAAAACTGAAATGCATCTTGTCTCTTTCACTATTAGCAAGCAAACTACACCAGAAGACAATCTCGAAACTTTGCACATTGCCATTTAGAGTTTGCCATTTTGAAAAGACACAGTGCTTAAAGGTAAAGTCAGTAACAGATACTATGCAGAAAGACATAGATAGGCAATATACTTGTCAGTCACAGAACATGAGAAATGCCTTATATATATAAATCAAAGCTTGTAACTTTAGTTTATCAGATATGAGGTTACCTATTTTGTCCTTTTGTTCCAAGAGCAGCAGATAATAAATTTAATTCCTGTACCTGAAAAAAAAAAAAAAAAAAATAAAAATCTCTACTCTCTTATCTAATTTAGTGACACACTTAAGACTGGAAAGAGATTCAATTAAAACAGCATTTATCCTACTTCTCTTATTTGAGCAGAGTAATCATTTGGCACCTTTTTGTAACCTTTATTTTTAACAGGACTGATAAAGAGCTGGAATGCATCTCAAATTATCACATGATCACTTTAGAATTATTTCAAGTTTTAGTAATTATTAAACTTTGCTACTGTGTGTCTCTCTCCTCTTTTCCCTCCTCTGCCTTACTCCCTGGTATTTCTATTCCTTTTTCCTGCACATGCTCTCAGTGGTCTCTTTTTCCAAGTTCTTCACAGCCTCACTCTCAAGTCAAGTACCTTATGAACAGCTTTACTCCTTTTTTCTTGAAGAAGACAATGATTCCCTTCTCAAATCTCCAACTTCTGGTCTGTCTGCATTGTCTCATTCATGCCCTTCTAAAGATGTTATATTCTTCAAAGTAAGAGCTCCCAGAAGCTGAATAGTTTCCAACAGGAGCTTTTAATCCACATTTGACTTTGAATGTAAGCATGAAATGTACTTTTTAACTGGGTTCTTAGGTCTTAAAATACTTCAGGTGAATTCACTTCACTTCAGGATAGAGGCAAGAACCAGAAATAGAAACACTCATAAATGGCATGTTTTATGCCAAATTTCAGAGAAAACTGCGAAGCTAAAATAATATTGAACATACAGGTGGAGGAAAGAAACACGTCTAGATCACCAAGGCTACTTAGGATCATGTAACTTTGCCTCTTTTAGCCATAAAAGTCTTACACTACAGCTGTCCATTTGATGTTATTAATAGAGCATTTTATATTGCTTTCTCATTGCAAAGATATAATTCTTTGCTGGAGGAAATTCCGCCTCTTCTCTCTGAATGTGGCCATACACTTAAAATCCATGGTAAATCTGTGGCCAGTTTCCCTGAATATTCAATTCTGATGCTGGCATTTCCACTAGCATGTATTTTTAATCTTGATCTATTTTATATGTTGATTTGTTTCAGTAAAACCACACCTCTGCATTCTTTGTTCCTCTGTAATCCTTCCTGTAGACCGGTTCCTATGAAATGGTTTAATTACTATGAAATAATAGTATCAATACAGAGACAAACGATATCAGATCAGCACTACAAGGATATCAAGCTCAATCTATGTCCTCCTCAAAATCTTTAACAGAGCAGAAGGGAAGAAAAACAGATGGCTTTGCAGCATGACCAGAAGGTTAACAAAGCTAGGCCTTTCCCAATGAGCTATAAGATTATTGTTGCTTTTCTCTCTAGACCAATATTGATTATATGTTCCAATTTCATTCAGATATTGAATTTGCTTTATTGGGCAAACAGCTGCAGTCTCTGCTCCCCATCCCTTAGCAAATATTATTTCAAACTTCTTTTGAACTCACATTGCACAAGTGTGACTCTGCTGCACTCAAAACAGCTTTTCCATCACGTGGTACTGGACCAGGATCATGTAACTTGTTTAAACACAAGATGACATACCAGTTTTGCTGAAGTATGCCTTCCTTGTGTCTTTCTATTCATGTCAGTGAATAACTCAATGTTTCATGTCCATGAGCTGCATAACAGCAGGTCCATCACAGCAGTCAAATAAGTTGTTGCCGCTGAATGAGAAAACATGCTGTCAATTTAATTCTCATAAAAGATAGAAATTAAACTATATATTGTCCCTTAAAGAAAAGCACACTAACCATCAAATTAAAGGGATAATAATCTCACCACAACAGGGAATGTTGCACTTGATAATTCTTCCTCAAGCACAGCTTTAATCTGTTGGGTTTTGGCGTTTTTTTTTAAATAATGAATTTCTCAGAAATAAATGGTGTATGACAGACCTTTCAAACACCACTTCATTTGACTTCCTTTAGTTAGTAACCTCCGGACTGTTTCCTGTGGTGTTTTGTTAGTTTTGCTTGAAGAAGTGGAGAGACCAGACATAGAACAAAATACGCATTAAGTCAGAAAAGGTACAGTTGTAGGTAAACTAATACCACAGAACTGAAGATATATCATGCCACTCATTTCCATGTATGTAAAGAAGAGCATATGAAGAAAGATTGCTACCATTTGGAACGTGGTTGTTTGAGCATTTTAGGATTTGGAGATCTACCATGGTCATGAAGCCGCTGGGAAGTGATACTATACGGAAGCAGCTCTATTTCATACTAGTTTTAGGATTTCTGTCTGCTTTCTCAAAATTGTAACACCAGAAGAAACAGAAAGTTCTCTTCAAATAATGTTTTCTATGTTTTGAAATGTTTAGATTTCAACTTTAGTTTAAAAAATATAATATAGAAGAAGAAGCATATCTTTGAATGTTCACTTCAACAACATTCTCTAAAGACTTCACTCCAAAATGTCTAAAAAGGATGAAAACAATTCGTCATAGCTTCAGTCCTTTACCCATAGAATCATATAATCATAAAATCATTTGGCTGGAAGAGACCTTTAAGATCATCAAGTCCAATCATTAACCCTACACTACTAGGGTCCCTAAACCATGTCCCCCAGCACCACATCTACATGGTTTTTAAACATCTCCAGGGATGTGAACTCAACCACCCCACTGGGCAGCCCATTCCAATGCCTAAGTACCCTCTCTGTAAAGAAATTTTTCCTGATATCTAACCTAAATTTCCCTTGGTGCAACTTGAAGCCATTCCCCCTCCTCCTGTCATTTTTAACTTCGGAGAAGAGGTCTACCCCCACCTCCCTACAACTTCCCTTCAGGTAGTTGTAGAGAGCAATAAGGTACCCAATTCCTTTCCTGTAGTTTCTCAGAAACAGTGGTTCATATTGTAAAGACATATTTTGTTTTCAGTGGAATGGTGTTTTCCTCTAATTTTTAACCGTGATTGCTGGGAACAATTTTTCAAGAAGCTTTAATATTCCAGCTAAATGAATAATGTTCAGAGACTAGTTGATTAAAGTTATTGCAGATTCTGTGCAAAGCTAGTTCCATGAAATACCAAGATTATTTCAGAAACATGAAAAGGTAAAGCATGTATTTTACTATTACATTTGAGTTTTTAATTGATTTATCTTTTTTTTATCCAAAGATAGACATTATTAAGACATCTTTAGAAAATATATGGGGGTTTAGTGTATGTGTGTTTTAGAAACC
>JAOEGS010016917.1:0-15748 GCA_025447755.1 Corythornis vintsioides | reverse complement strand
ATGTCTCCAGAGCAGGAGACTCCACAACCTCCCTGGGCAGCCCCTGCCAGGCTCTGGCACCCTCACTGGGAACAAGTCTTTCCTTGTGCTTACCCTCAACCTCTTGTGCTCCAACTGCCTCCCATTGCCTCTTGTCCTGTCACTGGATGACACTGAGCAGAGTCGGGCTCCATCCTCTGTCAGGGACCTGAGCAGCTCAGGGACAGAAGAGCTATCCTGCTCCCCACAGATGAGTCCTGAGCCCTTCCATGGCCTTGAGTTTCTCCACTGCATTATGAAGTCATTGTCTCACAGAAGGCTTCTGGAAAATGGAAACTAGAGATGAGGATTCTTTTCAGGAGCTCACAGCAGCATTTGTTCATTTTCACTGCCTACTAGTAAACCACACTGAGATGCCTCCTTGGCTCAAGAAGCCTTTGAGCCCCAATTTGCAGGTGAGTGGGAGAATACTGTCCCACAGGATTGTCACAAGCTTCCTTCATTCCCATTGCCCACAAAAGCATCCCCAATGAATTTTGTTGCCTGCAACAAAACGCTGCTTATCAGGGACCTTAGATCTGACTGACCACACTCACTTCTGCATAAAAGCTCACAGCAAACAGCCATGCTGAGAACACATCACACCAGAGGGTGCCTGATGGTACAGACATTTTTCTCCTTCCCAATGCCACAAGTTCAGTGTAACTGGTTCTCTGATAAAAAGATTTGTACTGTGAACTCCTTCTAGGCCATTCTTAGACATGTACCCTAGAAAATCTCTGATGGTCCAAGAGCACGAATGGGAAGGCATCACCAAAATGGACAGGATTTAGCCACAACTAAGCTGCAACCTCTGCTTCTTCTGTAGCTTGTGCAGAGGTGTGAGCCTAGGAGGAAAAATTTATTTTTTTTAAATTATGGCTTTTTGAAACCAGAACAAAAGTCTAATTCGATGTACCAATTTAAAATGCCATCATTAATTCCCGTGACTCTACATCCGAAATGATACGTGTCATACCTTTGCCTTTTTTGAAGGCATTAGTTTGCAAGCAAAACTAACAGTAGTGCAGCACGCAGACATGGGCATGCTCGAAGAAAATGACCAGCTTTGCTTTCCCACAAGCAAGCAGTGCCCTGAGGAGGCCAGCAAGTAGGCAAGGCATTTCAGCAGGCAGAAAACTGTTCTGAATGACATGCTTTTCTGAAACTGCCTCACCTTTCAAGTGAAGCACCACATGCACTGTCACACAGCGTTGTGAAACGTGGGTAGAGACACAGCAAAGTACTAAAGCAAAGCTCACTAAAAATGTCAAATCCCTTGCTTTCATGGCTAAAGGGAACAGATTCTTCATATATGGAATCCCTCAGACTTTCTTTGCGCTAAGGCATCACGCTGATTTTAAATGGGCTTCACTGAATCAAAAGGTGCAAGAAACTCATTGCCTAATATTGATAACACAAGTGAAATGGGAACAATTATCAAGTTCTTGAAAATCTTTAAATTTCCTTTTCAAACAATTCTATTTAGTCTTCAGGTGAGTCGGTTTGATAACACAAGTGATAATTCATGTGATCCCCAAAACTCTGCACGTTTTAAAACTCAACTGCTTAGTCTGCCCTGGTCAGTACATTTAATGAAAATATAGCAAGTAATTGGGAAAGAAAAGAAATAAAAGGCATCAGCTGCCTGATAGCTTTTTCAATTACTGAACTAAACCTCCAATTCAATCATGTTGTCTTAAATATGACAGGAAAAAACTTGTTTTCTAATTGTAAAGACTCAAAAATGGTGACAATGATCAGAGAAAGGAAGATTACAGACACTGTTCTGTTAATAAATGATAGAGGCGTCTATTTAAGGCTTTTACTACAGCATCACCCTAACTGCCCACTCTGTCTTTTCCTACCAGTCCCATTTTTGTCAGCGTGTTAAGTGGAGTATTTCAAGGCAATCAATAAAACAGGGATTCAAAGGGGGTGGGGGGGAGGGTGAAATTTAATAATTACTAACAATCTATTTTTTTTTTTGAAGTTTCACAAAACTTTGATATCTATTAGCATGGGTGGTGTCGGCGCGGAAACGGGACTTGTAGCTGCCAAGAGGGAGGTAACGTGTGTAAGGGACGGAGCAGAGCTCCGGGCGGGCGGGAGGCGGGAAGCGGGAGGCGGCGGCGGGCGGGAGGCGGCGCTGTCCGCGGGCAGGAGGCGGCAGCGAGCGCTCGCTCCGGGCCCATCCGCGGCCTCGCAGTGCCCTCTGGTGCCGCTGCGGAGGAACTGGAACCTCCCGCCGCCCTCCCCGTGCCTGGCCACTCAGTGAACTGAACGCGGGTGTTCCGGGAATTCCGCAGCATCCCTGGGATCACCTGTCCTGCTGGCCACACCGTTCCTGATCCAAGCCAAGATCCCATTGGCCTCCCGTGCCCCCTGGGCACACTGCTGTAGTCACCCAGCACTCCCCAGTCCCCTCTCAGCCAGGCCGCTCTCCAGCCACTCAGCCCCAGTGGGTAGCTGCAGGGGATTCTTGTGGCCAAAGTGCAGGACCCTGCACTTGATTGTGTTGAAATTCATCCCATTGGCCTCAGCCCATCGACCCAGCCTGGCCAGGGCCCTCTGCAGCATCTCCCTGCCCACCAGGAGATCAACAGTCTGCCCCAACTGAGTGTCTAAAAATTTCAAACCTGAAACAGATGTAGCTCTCAATGGAAGAACAGATAACTGGCTAGTACTCAGTCTTGAAGCCTAAACATAAATCAGAGCTGTACACAGTCACTTTTATCTGTGCTCTGTGCCTCCAAGGATTATGTCCAGAAGCACATGGAACAGAGCTGAAACTCCTGCTGCTCATACACACTATCAAGCCCAGGAAATTCTTACCCCACAACTCATTTCTCTGGAGCATGGGGTCAAAGTCCTGAAAGAGCTGAGACTTCCCTTATGCAAGAGGAATCCAAACACAATAAATAAATAAATAAACACCATGCTGCCATTTTAAAGCAGGGAATCTCATTGACAATGTAAATATTACTTGTCTGCCCCTTGTAACACATACTGTTTCCTCTCAATGTGAGACATCACCACAACAACAGTCAGAAGAACCCACACCACAGACATGAACCTCTTCCCTCTATGCAGGCAAACCTCACCACACTTCTGGACCCTTCCCATGTCACCGATGACATGCAAATGTCTGCACACAAGGAAGCAAGGACTAAAATCCATTGTAAATATTTATCTTTCCACTTGTGCGTTCCCACATATACACAAGCTGTCTGTACAGTATCTGCTCCTCTCTTTCCTTTCCCCTGAAGTTATTTCACTCCCATGAATTTAGTCCTTTGAGAGAAATTAAAAGCTCTAGACAGAACACATAGAATTTGCTGCCTGATTTGCACATAAACACACTCAGGCCTTTTGTCTTTTTTTTTTTTTTTAACATTCTGTAAAGCTTTGCCAATCTTCATTATTAAATGAAGGGAACTGACACCAGCTCAGTTTTGTCACCTTGAAAAGCCCAAAGCATTAAAAAGGCAAAGTCCATCACAGACATAACTTGGCTGCTTTAACACCTGTCATTTATAGTCTTATTCAACAGCACAGAAGTCAGAGGTGGGAACCTTGCCGATTCAAGACACTCTTCTTGAGATTACAGCCATGACACAGACTCCTCCTAATATTTCTTTCAAGTTACATTATTGCCAGCTAGATTTGCCATATCTACAATCTGTTTAGGTAATCTAAATGAGCATTATTTAGATTAGAACAGTACTTCCTTGAAAACTGTATGTGAATTCTTTTTTTTCTGCAAACAAGTGACTATGGAGTTCTAAGAACATATATTTAAAATACTGTGACAAGCATAAAATAATTGCTTAAAGCTTGGGCTTCCAAGGAAATGCTCACTGGCAGCACCCCATCTGATGTTTGAGACAATGGATGCCAGCCAAGCATCCTCAGAATAACCAACCTGAAACCTCTGACACCTACACTCCAACAGGAGCCCGGCTGAACGCTCAGGAAAATGCAGTCTGTGGGTGCACTTGGGTATTTTTGGTTATCCCAAAGAGCAAATAGAGAAACCAAATCAGAACTGAAAAATGCCACATGACTATTGGAACAAGTCTTACAAGGAGTGCCTGAAGGAACTGGAGTAGTTTAGCCTGAAGAAAAGATGACTCAAGGGAGATATGATCACTCTCTACAAGTCCCTGAAAAGAGGCTGGTGTGAGGTGGGGATCAGTCTGTTATCCCAAATAACAAGTGATAGGAGAAGAGGAAATGGCCTTAAGTTGCACCAGGAGAGGTTTAGGTAGGATATTAGGAAAATTGTCTTCACCAAAAGGGTTGTTAAGCATGGAACAGGCTGCCCAGCGAAGTGGTGGAGCCAACATCACTGGAGGGATTTTACAGATGTTGTACATGTCACCCTGACATGGTTTAGTGGCAACCTGGCAGTGCTGAGTTAACAGTTGGACTTGATGATGTTAAAAGGTCTCTTCCAGCCAACACGATTCTGATTCCACAAGTGACAGAGCTGAATAGGGGGAAGGATGAAATACAATCATGTCCACTGCCAGCTCTTGCAGCAAGACATTAAAAAATCAGCAGCTGTTGAAGGCGCTAAGATTAATGAAAAACACAAAGACTGTTTTCTACGTAGGAAAAACCTCAGAGGACACAGTTCAAAGAGCTGAAACACTGTACAGGGCAGAAAAAGGGGCAGGAATAAAGGGGAATGAAGTCAGTTGTTACTCATGTTCACACATCCAGTAGATCACATTGCAATTGAGAGAGCTTTTCAAATCAGACCAAAATCCCAGCGAGCTGCTTCCTCTGTAGCCAGGCAAGAACAAGAACCAGCAGCTGGCAAGAGGCAGGGGGTGGGGAAAGAGAGAAACTTTTAACTGACACCTGGGGGAATTGAGCCTAAGAACCTTAATTGACTCAATTAAATCTGCAGAGAACAGAGATACTGTAAATACCAGAACTGACTGAGGAAGGGAAAAACACTTGAAAGCAAAAACATCCTTTTATTCGATGATCTCCACTGTGCCACGCCATTCAGAAGACAGAGGCTTGCCCCGGGGCTGTATTAGGGGTTATGCTTTGTGGATTTTGATTTGCCATTTCTCAGGTTTCTCAGGATATCTCATGAGAGGGCGGGCTTAGAATGTGTGATAGAAACACTTGTTCTACTACAGAAGTTCAAGTCTGAGGAAGAACCTGCTCTAACCCACTGAGCTACCAACCCAGCTGCTGATTCATTACAGTGAAGGTGACACAGGAAAGCTTCCCTTTTTTTTAAGCTTTTTTAAATGGATTCACAGTATCAATAGAAGACTCCCCTTTCCACAAATAAACAGAGAACTAACTACATGATGTCTTTCCCCTTAGGATGCGATCACTGTAATTAAAGAACTGAGGGGTGCTGGTGTCAGATTTTATGGTAGCACCACAGCTACACAGACCTTTCCACAAAGCTGGTTGTGACCTCCTGACCAAGCAATACTTCACCTGAACCAGCGTGACAGCCACAGCAGAGAGAGGGAGTGACAGCCTTGGCAATTTCATTATAAAGTTTATCCATACCCCCACACGTTAGCTAGGGAACGTTAACATCTCAGCTCTGAAAATACACACTAAGGCCATGACAGAGCACATGAATATCCTAATAAATATTACAAGTGTCAATAACAGAAGGAAAGGCCTGACTTTAAAGAATGGGATTTAAAACCCAAGTGTGGTTTATGAACAGTACAGTGAAAGTTTAGCCTCAAAAAAAACCCAACAAACCCATTATCTAAACCAGATGCTGGCTTTGCAATATTCAGTTTGTGATAAATTGTTTTAATATTTATACCTAGCACAAGCGCTGCCATAAATCAGACAAAGGCAGAATATAACAAGCATCCTGAAGTAAAGAAATTACATGATCCTGCTTTGTCACACCAGCGTGCTTGGAAAGCAAAGGGAATCAATCTCACAGTGGCTTACAGACATATCTCTTCACCTACCCTCCATGAACTACACAGCCAAGACAGAAAACCCCCCCAAACAAATTATTACCGGCAAAATGCTGCTTCACCAACCACCCTCCCCACCCATCCCCGGTCTGGAGGGAGGATGAGTCCCCCCTCACCGCCGAGCCGCAGCCGGGACGGGGACCAGCTGGAGATGGGGACGGGGACCAGCCCGAGATGGGGACGGGGACGGGGACCAGCCGGAGATGGGGACGGGGACCAGCCGGAGATGGGGACGGGGACCAGCCCGAGATGGGGACGGGGACCAGCCGGAGATGGGACGGGGACCAGCCGGAGATGGGGACGGGGACCAGCCGGAGATGGGGACGGGGACCAGCCGGAGGTTGCACTGCCCTCGGCCGCCACGAGGGGGCGAACCTACCCGCGGCCTCCGGGAAACTGAGCGGGGAGCAAAGGGAGGGCAAGGGGAGGGCAAGGGGGGCCTAGGGAGGGCAAGGGGGGCCTAGGGAGGGCAAGGGGGGCCTAGGGAGGGCAAGGGGGGCCAGTTCATGATCTCTTGTTCATGAATGTTCTATGAGCAAGAACTCTTCCTGTTACCTTGATGGGGAGATCTATTCTTCTGCTGGTCTCTCTCCATCTTCCCCCACCAACTCTATCCACGTTCCCTCTGTAAATGCAGCTCTCTGCTGCAAATGTTGCTCTGTGCTGGGGTTCAAGCTACACAGTGCCTGTCACCCCACGTCAGAGGCTCTGCAATCTGCTGAGGAACTGCACACTCTTCACTACCAGCACATTAAGATTAGAGGATGCAAAGGAGAGTTGGCTGCTGCCCGAGCCTTCTTTTCACACACACTGTATCACGGAGGCCACAATTTTTTTAAAGACAAATAAAATGAGTAGCAAGAAAAAGCTATTTTAATCAGTACTTTCCAGTAAGGAATGCAACAGGTGCTGAGAGCTGAAGGAAACCCATGTCTGTGGTCAGCCCTGTCTGATCAGATGTTATAATGTATATTTTGCACATGCAGGTTTTACTCAGAATCTGAGGAATGCAGCCTATAGCACTGGGGGACTATAAAAACAGAAGGAATCTGTGGTCTTTCCTGCAGCACAGATCTGGAATGCTGGCACTGTTTCTGCAGTGTTATGATGATAGCAGCCCCAAAACTACTGTCAATAGGCTTAAAGCCCCAGACAAAGCCACGAGGTTTAATGACACACAGAGACTTAGATCCTTCCCGTTCTGCACACAAGGTAGAAACCCTTCTGCTCACTTCACCTGACCATGAAGGTGGGAAGAGCAATTGCTGCTGTTTCAGAAGAGATGAAAAAGAGCCAACAGCAGGCCAGCCTTCTACCTAGGCCTGGGTGCCCAGGGATGCTGGTGAATTATTGCCATGGGACTATCCTTGCCTACAGTCACTGTACCAGCCTCAGACAGCCCTGTAAGAACCTTTGGGGGACATAAAGCAAGGGCAGTGTATCTACAAAAGTATGTTCTTTCGGCCAGCTTCAGTGGGAGGAAAGTCTCTATTTCGCCTTCTAAAGAGCCACATTCCTCCAACTGCCTCCTAAGTTTCAGGGGCTAGCCACACTGCCATGTGCCACACAGATAATGCACTTGAAATGCTTTCATACTGATATAAAGAGGAACTATTCTTCCCTTTCATTAGCATTTTTGCCCGATGAACACTGCTGTGGAGCCCTCCTGCAACTTCCAAGAGATACAAAACCAACAACCAGGCCATACCCAAAATTGGAAGATTTAATTTTGCAGCTAAGATTCGTTTTGCCCACTTGAATAAAAATAACCCAATTATCAAAATAATTCCCCGGGATAAGGACAAAGCAGCACCCTACCCAAAGCCTGAGCAGTCACATCAAACTCAGCTGAATTCCTGGGCAGCTGCGTGATGCTCTTTGACTGATGACTAACATTATAAGCATGGACCACAGAAAGAAATGCACTAGTATACTTCCAAAAAAAATAGCTTGCCATAAAAACACACGGGATTTCTGCTTTTTCTCAATAAATCTAACAGCTGATCCTATGCATGATCAAACACACACAAAGTAGCCATGCATGACTATTAGCCCATTGGCAAGCACAGTTCTCCAAAACTTCACCTGAAGTTCCAGTGTCTGCATAGCTGTTCACCATCGGTTACACTGCTTGACTGTTGGTGTCCTTGTATTACCAGAACTGCCAATTAAATATAAAGATGGTATTTATTTTAAAAACTAAATGAATAAATAAATTCAAGAACATAGGTGTGTTTCCTAGCAACAGCTCAGCTAAAATTACTTAACATTTCTACTCAATCAAATGTAAATTTGACTGTTATCCCTAAATGTGGATTATAACAGCCCTTTTCAAATGCAAATTCAATGTGTAAAGCGAATGTAAACATTGACAAAGCTGATGTCCTGATTATCATCATTTGCATGTGCACAGCAACATCATCACAAACCTTCTAGAGACAGAAGGGAATGGAAATTGGATAGAGAACCACCTTCTCCATCATCTTCCTTCCCACTTCAAGAGCAAACCAGGTAAAAACGGAAAGCCTTTTGGATTGCAGGCAAAATTCCACGGTATGAATCATTAAGTCCTGCTGTAGTCAGATGATGCAAAGTAGTTCAACCTTTGCCATGTGAAAAGCTCTAATCAGATAAATTTTATAATAGAAAACAAACAACAAAAAAGGAATTTTTAAAAATTAACAAAGAAATATGACAGAACATTCAAAAGACAGCAAACAATAAATATGGCAACTAATAAAAATAGTAAGTCCTTGGAGAACTTAAACCTTGCATTCAGAAATGGTCTCACAGACACTGCTCTGAAATTAACCTCACAGACTCAACACATAGTTTAGGAGTTAAAATATTTGGCTGCTGAGATAAATATTTATGGTTCACCTCACCTGCCCACATATTTGGGCCATTTAAGATTTTCTCCTACACAGCCAACTGAGAGAAGTTATCAAAGCCTCAGCAGCATGATTTATGTGACACAGAAAAACAATGGCAAGAGTATAGTTATTGTAAACATATGTTAAAAAAAAAAACACAATCAGAAATAGACTGTATTTATCTGCTCTCTCTAAAGCCCATTTTGAGTTGTCATCTTGCCTCCTTGAAATGGAAATTGGACATCAGTTTCCTACCCAAAACAAAACCAAAGTGTCATTTCTAACATATTTACATGTAGAGAAAGGAAATGTACACATCCTTCATACATTGTTTTTGTTTGTTTTGTTTGGGTTTTTGATTGGGGTTTTTTTTCCAATTTATTTATATATGGGCTTATTTGTAAACCCACATCTTCTGATACATTCACTGGAATCTTCTCAGCAGAGGAATCAGAAAGTGTCAAGAGATCATCCAGAGGTTTTCCTTTGAGGAGTGCAGATTACCTCCTAATGTCCTCAGTGCACAAACCCTGCCTGCATCTCACCAGTGCCCTGCAGAAGATGACACAGCCCTGCCAGCAGCCCAGGACTGGCTCCACACCCTGCCCCAGGCTACTTCACCTGCTCCGTGGTTGGCTGAGCAATGTGATCCCTGCACTCACTTCTAACTGGCAAACACACACTGCCAAAAAATAATGTTTATTATTACAGTCAATCAACTGAAATATAATTCTACCATTGTTATCCACCAACACTTTTCCTGTTTAAGTGCAAGGTATATTTACATTATTGCTGAGGAGCTCAAATGCATCCTTTCATAATAAAGTATTCCCTTCCTCCTCCCATCTCAATCAAGATATTAATAATATTCATCAATCAGACTCTGTTCTAGTAAACCACCTACTTGTGACAACAATGTAGAAAGCAACCAAAGGGTACTCAGAAGGGAAGGCCTTTATCATCCTGAAGAGATCTCTTCTGCTGTGGAACCACTGGGGTGGGTAAGGAGGAGAAAAAAAAAAAAGGGGAGTGAAGAAAAACCCCAACAAAAGAGTTCTGCTATGACAGCAACAAAATAATGCTTATTTAAGAAGGATGGGCCACCAGCCCCACATGTAATAAATCTAAGGACTCCTAACAGGATGGCTTTAACACTGACTTTAAGAGAAAGTCTACTTTATACTTAGAGGACTAGGAAGCATTTATTTGTGTAAATCTGTTGGTGTAGAAGAGAAGCAACCCCTGTCAGCTGGGGATGCAACAGGCCTCACCCAAAGCCAGTGGCAGAGGAAAAAGGAAATATTCCCACTGACTTTACATGAGACTTTCAATCTTAAAAAGGAAAAAATCAGTTTGCAGCATGTTCACAGGTATTTGTTTTCAGCCTTTTCTTCCTAGAAAAGAAACCACTTGAGCTTTATGCAGTTAACACACTTTACATGTTGGCCTTGATGTACTTGGTAACAGAACAAGAATGAATTTCCCATCACAGAAATAGGAAAGAGAGTGTTTTAGTTAAAGTTTAATGACAATTCCATTTACCTCCCTATGATTAATACAACCTAGAATGTGTTACAAATGTTGCACTTAAAATTTTTACCACAGTTCCAATTCAAACCCAAGAGCAAAGTACACTTAGAACTGAATAATAATAAAAACCCCTTGCTCTGCTCAAGGTTACAAGTAGAAAAAAAAGTGCTGATTAGACTGTTAGTCAAAAAAGACATTTGATTCTATTCTGAAATAGAAGAGCCTTCCTCACCACAGTACTTTCCAGAGTGAATACCCAGTGTCCTTGGAACACAGATCCTTCCACATCACTGTGAATGCAATTTCCTAAATAAAAACAAACTATAGCTGTAAAGTACCAGGCAGAGGATGAACTTAAGACAAATGTAGCCTGGAATGTAGAAATTTGCTTTTCCATTAACAACAATTAGTACTAGTGCTGAGGTAACTAGATGTAATTGTTCATTTCTTTTGCAAGGCCACATATTGATGTGCACTGCTGGCAACTAAGCACAGGTCTGCCTTCCCATTTCCACACACATCACACATGCCTGGTTGTGACCTCCCTCAGTGTAAAAAACCTTGGTTTAAGATCCTCTTCAAAACAGCCAGCCTCAACTCCACAGGTTAATTCCACATGGGGTATGGTAACTTATGTGATCATAACCACTTCAGTGATGTTCAACTTGCCAGATGGGTAGTATTTTATATGTAAGATTTCAGTCTGCCTTTTCTGCAACTATTCTTCTGTTGAAGAAGTCTGCTTTCTCCTGCTAATGCACCCACTGAGGGAAGCAGCTGCCCTGCTCCTACAGCAAGTACGATTCTGTTCCCATCCCACCAGCATTTATGAGCCAACTCTGATGAGAAGTGTCTCAGCTCTCAGCAAAACTACACAAACACCTCACATATGCAACACTGACTTCTTGCATTTCTGAGGAAATGTCCAGTGACAGTAGATCATTTTCAATGTGTGATTACTGTATAAGCAGAGAGTCTCTATTTTTCACTTTCCCTTCCAATTCTTTTAGCAGTTTCAGGGCAATACAGTCAACAAACTTTACCTGCACTGAGGTAAGGCTGTCTTCAGATTTATGTTTTCTATCTCTTCCTATCCACTCTGCCATTTCTTTGGGCCCACCACCGTATGGTCAGACAGTCATTTCATTCACATTCATTTCCCCAGTGTTTGATGAGTCTCAGGAAAGCAGGACTGCTTAACTCAGCCATACACAGGTGCCTATGGCATGTCAGCACTCAGTATGAGGCAAGGGAGCACATGGTGGCTCATGCAAGCAACAATCTCATCTGAACACAATTAAAAATAGTCTTTGACATGAAATACAAAGCAAAAATTTAAACAAATTAATGGATGTTGTCAATATCCAATTAAGATGCTCGGTTTACACATTAGCTCTTTAGCACCAGAGTAAACTTTGTATTAGCAACCAGCTTTAAAAGCTACTTAACCCCACACTGTAAGAGAATGAAGTTCATCTAGTGGTAGATTGAGGAAGAATCAAACCCGAGGGGGGAGGGAAGAAAGGCTCACAAAAAACCAGAAACCAAAGTGGGTGACCCTCTGGACTTCTGTGAACAGCTGAAAATACCCCAGAAGATTACTTATACCAAGTTAATATTTAAAAGTAATTTCAGAAACAGTCTGTGGAGGCAGAGGTGCCTTTCCTAACAGCACAGCTGAAGACACTACCAAGGCTGCAGAAATGCAATGAAACTTGCCATGTTGCCACAACTGAATAGTCAACAGTTTGGGGTTGGATTGGTTTGTTTGGTTTTGGTTGTTTTTCTCTTGGCAACACTCTGGGAAATTGACTACATTAAGTCAATTTCCTTCCACAGTGCAAATGTGGCAGTAAAGGAGGCATTTGGATCCTAGAGCAGAGACATAAGTCAACCTTAGCAAAGACCCCAGAGCAGTGCTCCCAAGCTAGTCTAACTCTTCCCAAGTCTTCATTACATAAAACCCAGAAAGCAGCCAACATGGTGATGCTGCAGCACCTCTGAGTTGAATGTTTTATCCCACGGGCACAACCCTCACAGGTTATCTACACTGACACGTTCTCAGCTAACTGGCAATTCAGCAGCAGGCCACTGCTAAGATACAGGACAAAACCAGACCACTGGACACTGAATTATTTAACTACTAGGCTCATGAGTGTTGTAAGTAAGGAAAGCAACTGCAGAGTCCCTCAGGAATCAGAGACATTCTATCCCCAGAATGCCACAAATGTTTCCTTATCCAAATTTGAGCTTTATTTGCAAGGCTGAACAAGAAAGGTCCCCTGGTAGCATCTGGTCCCACTTTTTCAGCTTTGAAAAGTGACCACACTCCTGCTAGCACTCCACTGATGATGTGAACATTTATTTCCATGAAATAAAGGTAGCAGAGCAGCAGCACTGAAGCAACCAGACCGACACCAGCCCATGCCACACACCCCTCTCACACAGAGCTGTCTGCAGCACTGAGTTCATGACTTGCACCCCAAACACTGCCTGCGAGCAATCGCCCACCTCAGCTTCAACTAATAATGGAATATAACTCAACAAGCTTCCTTTATTCCTAAATCAAATACAGAAGATCCAAAGCAATGGGTTTGTTTCGTGTGCTACGTTACTCTTTTCTCCCTACGCCAAAAACTACAGCCAACTTTTACAGCAACAAATTTCAGTGTGCATTTCTAGACCTGTGTGACAGCAAAAATGGAACACTGTTCACATCAGTTTACTGAGGAAGTCATTCCAACACAAGCTGGTGCTCAGACATTTACTCCTTTATTTCCTACCTGCCTCTGGAAGGGTTAATCACCTTAGGCTAATGCTCACCTTTGTTGTCACAGTCTCATGCTCCAGACTCTGCCAGGACCCCTCACATGCACCACCCATAAAGCTGAGTCTCCGTGAGATGGAGGATCCACACTCAGTGTCACCTGTGAAACTCCCAACTGATTTTCCCAGGGTTTATTTATATAGGTGTGTGACATAACATACCCACGTCTTGTACTCACAAGCAGGTCAAGTTTCACCTGCCACCACGCTGAGGTGAATCAGTGAGGATGAAGCAGAAGCAACCTTGTCATCCTCCAGCAGTTTGTACTCAAGCAGCTGCAAGCATGACATAGCAGGGGAAGAGTTTCAGTTGTGTCCTGTAAATGCTGGTAAACAACACACTCAGTTGTAAACGTGTGTTCAATAAGAACACTGACTCTGAGATAAGAAAAAGCAAATGAATAAAGCAGAATTAAATATTAAATTAAGAAATGTACTACAGCATGAGGTTCTCCCCTCTCTGGAGAAGTCCCAGAACACAGACCACATGGGCTTGACTCTTATCTGTTCTGACACCCTGTGGGCTGTGGCACCTAGGGGCTGATAATCCACTTGAGGGACACTGAAGATACTTACGAATTTTCATTTTAGGGAGCCTTTTCTGCTGGTTTGCTGATGTAATGTGATGCACAGTGTAGGCAAAGAATGTGAACTTCAAATTCAGCCCCCCCAGTATCACAGCTATATGCACCACGCCATCAGTACGTGGTTTTGTCACCTCACACAAGGCATTGTGATAAGAAACCACACCTTTCATCTCCCTGACCTAAAACATCACACTAAGAAAACGTTACACTTGTAATTTAAAGCTTCAGGGTTTTTTTTTCAGGTAATCAGGCCTGTTTAATAAACTGAAATGGACACTAGCTCAATCGTTTCGCTGCAGCATGTCATCAACTCTAACTAGAGAAACCCGGGAGTCTCCAGTCCCTGGGCACTTCAAACTTCGGTATTTTTCCCCTCCCCCCGAGTCTGCTTCACAGAATTAGCTCAGTCGATAGTTTAAGCACTTCATTTTAATAGCAAGCAGAGAAAGTCGGTAAGTTTCAGCGAGGAAGGATCCTGGACACCAAGGCAGCAACACCTGCCGAGGCCGTGGAGCGGAGGCGCGGGGCAGCGGCCCAGGCGGGGCAGGCGCAGGGGAGATGCTTTGCTAGGAGCCGGGGCGGAGGCGCGGCTCGGCCCCCGACCCTTCCACGGCCCCAGACCCTTCCACGCTGACACGCCGCAGGCCTCACCGGGCGCTGGCGAGTCGGCCCCTCCGGAGCGGGGGACGGGGAAAAGTTGTCGACCGCGGCCGAGCGGCAGCCGCGCCGCCCCCTCCTCCCCCGGGCACCGCCCGCGCTGCCGAGGGGCGGCCCCGGCGGCCCCTGCGCACGCTCCCGCCCGCCGCCCATGAGGCGCCCTCGCCGGGAAGGCTCTGACGAGTCATCGCCCCGCCGCCCGCAGGCCCGTCCGCGGCCCCGCCCCCGCGGCCCTGGCGGGACGGGGCGGCTGAGGAGAGCGAAGGGGGCGGCGGCCGATCGAGCGGCCCTTACAGAGCGGCGCGGGGGGGAGCCTACAGGTGACGAACCGGCGTTACCCAACCCGCCCGCCGCGGCCTGGCCTGGGCTCCCGCGGCTCAACGGCGGCGGATCCCGGCGCGGCCGGCCCCGGGGTCCGCACCGGCGGCAAGAACCGCGCCGCCGCCGCCCGGCCTCCCGCCCGCCGGGCCCTTCCTCCACGCCCACCGCGCCGCCGGCCCCGCGCCCAGAGCCGCCTCCCGCGCCGTGGCGGCCGCTGCAGCCGGAGCGCGACCCGGCCTCCCCGCCACACCTAGCAACGGCGCTGACAGGACGCAGCGGCGGCGGGAGGAGGAGGAAGCGGAATGGCTGCCGCGGCGACGGCTCGACTCCCTCCTTCCCTCCCCGGAGCCCTGACAGCCAGAGCCGGGGCGGAAGCGGCAGGCGGCGTGCTGCGCCCGTCCCCCTCCCTCCCCCGCCGCCTCCTCCGGGCTCCTGCGCTGCCTCCTGCCAACGCAAACTAACTCCCCCTCGCCGGGGCCGCCGGAGGGTTGCACGCCTCCCCCGCGCCCGCCCGTGCCGCACGCCGCCTCCCCGAGGAACCCTCTACGTCTCCCCCCGGGACCGCTCCTCGCCCGCCGACCTCCCTCCCCCCAGCGGCCGCTGCCGCACCTCGGCGCCCGCTACACCTTATGCCACCCCCCACCCCCCCCCCCCCCCCCCCCCCGTGCAGCCGCACACGCGGCACCCGCTGCGGGGGAGCCCCGGCCGCCCGCTCCGCCCTGCCTTCCCCGGCCCCTTCGCCCCGCGCTTACCGATGTGGTTGTCCTCGATGTGTTCGATGAGCTCCGCCAGGGTCGGGAAGTGGAGCCCGCAGCCCCCGAACCTGCAGGCGTTGGAGAAGAAGGAGGCGGCGGCGATGCCTGTCATGGTGTTACATCGAGATCCCCCTGCGGTGCCTGCTCTGCCAGGGCCGGCGGGGAGCGGCGGGGGCCGGGGGGAACGGGACGGAGAGACG
>JAOEGS010016916.1:59119-70284 GCA_025447755.1 Corythornis vintsioides | reverse complement strand
AAAATAAAAAAAAAATCTTCTGGGTTATTTCCCAGCTGCACAAACCTCCTTTTGCTCTGCCTGAGCCTTCTCCCCTGTCCCCATGTCCTGCTGCAGGGTGGTGTGTGGTGGGAGTGTGTATGTGTTTGTGTATGTTTACATTTGGCTCTGTGATAGAGTCAGGGATGGGGATGGCAAGGGGGCTCCCATTTACGATGGGAGGGTAGGTTTGCCTCCGATAAAAAGAAGAAAAATGTGCTTGACTGCAACTTAAGTGACAATTCTGTTTCTTAGGCATTACATGTTAAAGCCCTGCTTCCAGCCATGCCCTGTCAGTATTAAAAGATTAAAAACCCCCTCCAAACAGAAAAGATGCTAGAGTGCCTGGGATAAATGCAGTGATTCAGAGTCATTCTTATATTCTCAGGAATGTGCATTTCAAAATACAAATTTTGGCTGTTTTACATAAAAGCAGGCTGCTACCAAAAGGCATTTATTTCTTGGTAGTTGTTTTGATGAATTTTTTTTTTTTTCTTGGTCTACAATATCTGGGATATTTCACTTTGAAATAAGTAGTAGTTAAGGCATGACAAATCTAAAAAACAAGCTAAGACAACTGAAGTATTCATGAGACAATATGTATTTACTTCTTCTTACCATGACCATGCTTAGAAATTCACAGTGGTTACAACCATCTAAGCACATGCTTTTTAAAAACAAAAACCAAATAAAACAACAAAACATATTTATGCCACAGTCTTCCTTGTCTTATGGAATACAGAGTCTGTAATATGTTTTTCATGCATGCAAAACAGAGATAAATACTTATTGACTAGATGGACAAAACCTTTCTTGAATGCATTTGCTTTTCCTGGCTCTTCCAGGAAAGTTCAATTCTTTATGACTAAAAAACCCCTTCAGAACTAAAAAACATTATGACTAAAAACAAACATCAAAACCCTGAATCAAACAATAAAATTACCTCTCCACCCCCACTCCATCTTCCTTATTCACTTTTTGCAATGAAGTCTCATATTTAATTTATATCTGATTTTTTTGTTATCTTTTTCTGATAAAAGTCCTGCGTGAAGAAGGGACATAAAATGATAAAATGAGAGCAAAGCTTTGAATTTGGAAGTTGTGTCCATGTTTTTTATAGGTAAACTTCTGTTGTAGACTGTCAAATTGTTACTGTGCTGCTCCCTGCTCTAGGGCACAGGAGTTGGTAGGGGAAACTTGGCAGATCCCAGCCTATCCCAACCCAATTTCTGCTTCACTGACCCTAATAAAATTGCTTACTTGTGGGGTGGCCACTCCTCTCCTATGGAAAGTGCTCTGCTCCCAACATGTGCACCATATGTGCCTGCATTACCCAAGGTTTAGTGTATATGCCTATACTATGCCAGCAGTCCACATATGCCAGCTGCATACTGGTTTCGGTGAGGGCAGAGGATCTGCCATCGGAAACTCCAAGATCTCCCCTGTTTGCTGGGGGAGGCTTGGGCTGAGACAGTGATTTGTATTTAATTTATTTCATTGGCCTCTTCAGAGGCAGGCACCTCCCACTTAGTGTCTCAGCATGTAGCACTTTTGTAGGCTTGGGTGAAAAAAGCATAGTGTGTGTGTATATGTGTATATATATATATATATATCACACTCTGTGTGTTTGGTGGTGGGCATAAAGGTAGGAAGATATGTCTCTGTGTCTCTGTTGCACTGTTTTGCAATGAGACAAGCCTTCAAAGCAGCTTGCTTGGCTCTGCCTGAGTTACAAGGCTGTCGGAATTTGCTGGTCTGTGTCCATTGGGAGCTGCCCTTCCCTGCTAAATTCCCAGCTCCCAGTCTCAGCCATGCTACTGGCTCAGTCCTTGCTGGTGCAGAGCTGTTTTGTGGCATGAGGATTCCTTCCTGCCATGATTCCTTAAGGATGTGACTCCCAAGACAGTGCATGTGCAAGAAAAATTTTGGTCTGTGCTTGTTTCCAGCAGATTTGGTTATGGGGAGGGGACCGTGAGGTCGCAGTGTGTGGCCAGGCAATTCCCAGGTGTGTGAAAGTGTTACCTGGGTTGTGCTTCCCTCAGAGAGCAAGACCACTACTTTTTACAGGACCACCCTGGGAAGAGGGTCTGTACCCACAGCAGGGGCAGGAAGAGGAGGTACCGTTTTAGACAACCTGTTTCAATTTTTCCCCCTTTTCCCTCCCCCCCCGAATCAACACAGTTAGGAATTACTTTCACTATATTGAGATGTACAATATTTCTTCAGGGACTCCTGCCTCTGTGCCTCACCCTCTTTTCCTGTACATATGTGTGTGCATGTGTGTTGAACTTTACAAGGGAAGATTTTCAATTCATTTCTCATTTATTTGTGTCATCTGGAGAAAAAAAAATATTACGTTTTGGTGGAGAAATACGGTCTTTAGTGTGGGAAGAGGTTCTCAGGTTGGTTGTTGGCAGGGGAAAAGGAAAAGGCAAAAGGAGGCACAGAAGTTAACTTTGTAGTTTCATTTTTATTAGCAAGGGGTCCTTGTTAGAAAGGTTTTCCGGGGATAATTTTTCTCCTTTGAGACTGAGGAAAAATAAAGAAAAGATAATAAAACTGCTTGTCTGGTTTTGGTTGGTGAGGGAGGAGAGATACCCCCACCTTCCCATGAATAGTTTATTTATTATTTGGATGGAAGATGGAAAACACTGCTCTGATTTCACCTGGGTCTGGGGCAGGACTGAGAATTGTACTGAGAAGACTGTGGGGTTTTGAAGTCCTTTTAGCTTAGTTATTTTCCTTGACTCAAATTAGATGCTTTCCTTTTGTTTTGGTAAGCAGACAGTACACTGGCAAGAGAAAATGGTATTCTCTTTTGCTTTACAAAGTGAGGGTTTTATTTTACTTTATAGCTTTCCTGGAGTTCATAATAACTAAAATGTTATTTCATTCCCACTACAACATGTACACTATTCCAAATAAGAGTCTGCTCTTACTATTTTTAATGCGATAATTGACCATTTTAATCCTTGTAGTTTACCATTTTTCCATTCAGGAGAATAAAACATTAAGTTCTTGCACTTTAAAAGAGCTGAGATGCTTAAGCAAAAATACTTTTTACCATTGGACAGCAATCTCCAGTTCTGTTTGAGTTCCCACTTCACTGGTTTGTTTTCTGACAGAATCAGATCCTTGCAAGTAGTAGAACAATGATCTTACATAGCCTGATATTTCCAGATCAAAAGTTACAAATATTGCAGTAATACCACGATGAGAGTGATTTAGTAGAAGGACCACTGCATAATGTATGTGATTTTTTAGTAGGATTTCAAATCAAGGAGGTTTTAAAAACTGGTGGGTCAGGGGGGTGGGAAGAAGAATTTTAAAAGCTGAATAAACAAAAACTTGCTCATTTGATATCTTTTCTAACATCACTTTATCTTTTTATATTTTCTCCAGAGGCACTTAAGACTTGACTTTTTCTTTTGTAAAACAAACTCTCCTATGTTTAAGAAATGTTTAATTGTAATAACAAAAAGTGAAGCAGCTTGCAAACTCTCTGTCTCTCTGATTTGATTCAAATAAATGAAACTCAGCAAGTCAATGTCAATTCAGATTTAAAGACTGTCTGATATTTGTCCTGTTACATAGTGTATCTGCATAGCTTGTAACTAAAAGCTAAAACATTCTGCTTCTGCTTTGAATTAACAGGCTGGCATTGGTGGGCACTTTGACAGAGCAATGTGCACCACTTGCCAGTGAATTTTGCCTATGTCTGAGAAAAACTATTTTAATAAAATATTTTTAATAATACAAATATATATGTATTTCCTCTTTGGTGTAGGTATAACAGGAAAAAGAATAATGGACAAACTTTATATCTTAACTATGGTTTATATATTTAATGTGGTGCTGTAGTGCAGTTATAGGTTTTATATTTTTACTCAGGAATAAATATATGATCTGCATTCTCTGTGTCATTTCATCATCACTGTGCTGACAGTGAAATAATTTTCCTAGAAATATTTCTTTTGTTGTTTGCAAGCTGTCCTGAATCAGTCTTCCCAGAGCACCTTTAAAGGCAAAGTTGAAATCTGAATAGGAGGATGTGTTTCCTTGGCTATGTAGAGTATCAAACATTTCCTTCAGAAAGTTAAAATTTCTTGGGAAGTTTGAACCTTACTCATAAAAAACCTTACCCCTTTATACCAAATTTCTGTGAACAATGCTGTTTTTACTGTAGGGGGGATTCAAATTTTGTCATATATTGTCCTGCTACAATATCAGCAGAGGTTACCTTTGTTTTGAATGTAACGATTTCCATGAAAGCAGCAGACAGGGAAATGTATATTCTTCCAGTGTGCTGGCAGCCAGGTTAAGGAAATTGCACTATGAAATGGAATAGGACTGATGGTTAAGTTCCCTTTTCCAGTTAAGACTTGCTTTTCAGGATGTGACACATCCTTGTTTTTTTTAAAAAAGGAGAAGGGAAGAAGAGAGGAGTTGCTGGTGGTCGATTTAGGTGGAGAAGGTTTCTGAATTGCATTTTTCAGTCTGTTTAAATGGGTATGATTGAGTTTGGTTTCACTGATACATTCTTGGAATTTAGTGAAGTAGTATTTACTACAGTTTAGGAAAACCACTGCAGTTCAGAATCCTGCTTCACTGCCATAACTGCTGCTAAAGCATTGGTTGCAGATGTGCTATCCAGGTAGTGATAGCAAATGCAAAAGCAGAAGATGTCTCACTGTCTGTTGATGTAGGTTTTAGGTGATTAATCAGTGTAGTTTTCTCTTTAAACACAGAATAGCAGCTGTATTGCTTGCCTGCTTATGTGCTTATACACACTGAGTCTTTAAAGTATTCTGGAATTTGACCAATTAAACCATCAAAAGCTAGAAAACAGAAGGATTAAATATTATTTTAATTTTTAAATTCAACTCTATGTTATGTATACAATAAGGGCTCACAGGCTTTTTCTTCTGCCCCTCAAAGTCCAATAAGTGTGCTGAAAATCTTAAGATTACTTAAAACTTTCAGTTTAAGCCTGTACCTTCTAGGGAATATTGAGTCCATACATAAATTCAGTCTTGGTCTTCTATACCATGCTGTATGGGGGAAAGAGGAGACAGGATTTAATTCCTGAGCAGGAGTGTCTTCAGGTACTATCTGTCCACATGAAAGCAAAGTCTCGGGAGGCCACCAAGTCATAAGCCATATCTTCCACTGGGTATCCTGGACTTAAATCAGTCAATCCTATAAATGAATTGACTCCTAAATTTTATAATGGACATTTTTCAGTATTTTGCCAATTCCTTTTGAACTGCCTCTATGTCTTTTCATGCCAAAAACCCCCAAACATTTAATCCCCACATATGTAATGTAATGAAGAATAGAAAGTGAGAGTTTGGTTCACCAAAAAACCTCCAAAAAGAACTGCCAGAACTGTTGGAAAAAAATGATGGAGCATGAGAGATACTGGAATTTGTTTCCTGCTTGTTGATACACACAGTATTGGCTGTTGGGCTTGGTGCCGCACAGATCCTGTCAGCCAGGAACAAGCAAATGCTGCTATTACTAGAAAATTGCCCTTTGTGTGACTGGGTTTAAGGTGTGATCAGCTTTTTGGTGTTGGTATAGGTTTTTATGCTAGAAAGATAAGAAGAATCTCAAAAGCCAATCTCACAATTGTTCCTGCAGAGAGAGCCATGATTGGACATTGCTTATGGTGCTAAAACAAAGCAAAGTTCAGATGGCCTTTAATTGCTGTTGTGAGCATTTGACATGTAAGCAAATCAGACTCCAAGTTATCGGGATGATCATCCAGAGGTTGCAACACACTTAGATTCATCACAATTATGAAATATTGGGTTGAAGTGACTTGTCCAACATTGCCCACAGTCTCAGGGCAATGTTTGGCTGCCTTAATCTGAAATACATTCCGCCTCATTATTCTGTCTTCTTCTTAGTCACTACAAAACTTCCAGCTCGACAGCGTGTGAGAAAGGGGTCGTAAATGTCATCTTCTACTCTTCATTCTCACTGCTTCATCTCCAGGATGTCTTGGATTAAACAGTCTTGTGATTAATGACTACACTGTAATGAAGGCAGACAGGGTGCTTGATTAAGGCATCTTTAATTTTGGTTGGGTTTTTTTTCTTAAAATTTGGGTCTCAAATATGTACCTCTAAATCTTTCTGTTAGTCTAGTCTGTTGTATTTTTTTTTTTTTTTAAGCCCTGCAAAAGGTAGTAGATTTGTCATATTGCATCATTTTGGTATTTCTAATACTTTAAATTAACAGATCATCATTGCTTCGTTTGAGTATTCTGCTTCCCTGAACAGATCATTCCCAGTCCATCCCATTCATTCTGATCCTCTCCTCATCTCCTGACTCTCCTAGCTCTATTCTGCAATCACATTTTCATCCCTCTAATCCCTGCTCTGCAGTTCTCTACCTCAGCCTCACTCAGCTCCTCCTGGATGGGGATCATGCCAATAGTGTCTTCGTTTTCAGCTTTGATACTTGGATGCAGATGTGGCACATCCCACAGCACAAAGCATCTTGTCTAGTCCCAGGCAGGTGGAAATTTAAGTGATGGAAGCTGGCAAATGTATACAAATGCACCCAGGAGCATGTAGCAACAGTGCTTTTATCAAAGAAGTCAAAACTTGACCAAATTCACACAAATTCACACAAAATTCATTTAAAGAAAAACAGTTCCCTCCCAGGCAAATTTCAAGTCCTTCCTCTAAAGTTCTAGAGATCCCAGAGGAGGTTTTAGAGAGAAAGCTGAAGGCATTTTTTTAACATGGGTAAAACAACATATTTTTCCCTAGCCTTGTTCTCAGAATCTGCTGAACTGTTTTGACTGAAATTTTCCAAAAACCTTCAGCCTGAGGCAGACAGCTGGCATGGAAATTTTCAGCCCAAACAATTTGCTTAGTATAGTTATGAAAAACTGCAAATGCTGTTTTATTATAAAGCTGCCTCACTCTTCCCATAATTGACAACACTACCAACTTTGCCTTTCCCTAATAAACAGATAACTTGAGATTGTTACAAACTAATTTTATGTTCATGTGTTTTATATATACTTGTGTATATTGGAAATCTACTATAAAACTGACACATGCATTTCAGCATATTCTGGCAGATGATGAAATCTCAAGCTTCCTGGAAACAAAAGCGAATACAATTAATGAGAATCCCACAAAGCTGCATCAAAGCAATACAACATTGCAGGATTTGTAGAATGAGATTAAAACCAAAGAAATCTCAGGAGATATTGTCCTGACTGAACAATCACACAAATTCATATGCATCACACCTTAGGGTTCATGGTTATTCTAACAGAACTGTTATGATTTAATATAACAGCATTCTTTTGTAACAGCAACTGTTATTGCAAATCACACTTAAAAAAGCCCCAACAAAACAACCAAAAAAACCCACAAACAACAACAAAAATACAAAACCAAACCCAAAACTGAAAGAGAAGATAATTGTATTTTTTGTGTGAATAGCTTGTTGGTTTGGTTTTTTTTTTATTTGGTTTGGTTTGTTTTTTTAATCATCATAGTAGGTGACTGATAAAGCTGCAGTTTCATATCAGAGCCTACCTCAGGACCCATTGCCATAAAAGGAGAGGGCTCCAGCTCTTCCTTCCTCTTCTCCTCCCAATGTACTCTCTCCCCAGCACCTGTCCTTCCCTTCCTTAAAAATAATTTAATTCATCAACCCAGAAGGAAACGAGCTCCTTCTTTTTCTAGAAGTTTTGTTGTGGGTTGTTTTTTTTTGGTTTGTTTATTGTTTGTTTTTTTAATAGTGAGTTAGTGACTTACATTGAATCAATTGGTGGGAGCACATGCTAAGGAGAAGGAGAGAGAAGGGAGTACTAACAGCTTTTTGGACATGATAACTTTTTAGTCTAGTCTTTTGTCCCAGGAGATTATGCCTGGGTTGCCAACTGTCTGCAGTTGTGAGCAGTTGTATCATGCTGATATAAAACCTAATTATATTCATATTAAAATACAGAGTGCACTTTTTCATTACACTCAGCTATCTTCATGACAGTCTTTTCAACCATCCTACTCAATGGGCACTGAAGTAACTGTCCTCTAACAATTTGCTGGACTCTTTTTGAACCCAGTATATAGTTGTGATGGCCACTTTTTGAAACAAAAAGTGCCAAAATTTAAAATAATGTGATGATTGAAAAAGCCTTCCTTTTTCTTTTTGGGTTTTTTGTTGTTTTTGTTTGTTGGTTTTTTTTCCTGCTTTAAGATAATATTTTGGTAATTTCATTAGGTACTCCTGCTTTTTGCGTTATAGGCATAATGTTTTAATAGAATTCTGTTCCACTTTTTGTTTTTCTTTTCCATGTTGAAAATTCCCACTCTATTTCAATGCTAATGATTGGACTCGGTGATGTTAAAGGGCTTTTCCAACTGAAAAATTTATATGATTCTATGATCTTTCCTGCAAAAGTCTTTCCATATTTCCAATATTTCCAGCTATTTTCTATCATTGTTAGTTCTACTGCATATTTTAGAGATAGGCTGTGTGAAAATGCAGGTGGCATTAAGATAGGAATGTATCATTACCTTGTACAGCATCATCCTACTACATTTTTCTCCTTTTGTTACCTATTTTTTTCCTAATCTACCACAAGCTTTTCCCTGCATGTTTGACTGGCACAAGCAGAGAGTCAGTATTTGTAGAGGGCATCCTATGGTGATTCCTATTCCACCTTCCTATTCAATGACAGTTAATTTAGAGCCCAGATTGTATATGTACTGTTAGAATTGTGTTTCACTTTATGCATTACTTATTAGTTTGCTTTTATTGACACTGAATTTCATGTACTTTTTTTATCACCAACCTAGTAACTCAGTATTGGGAGAGTAGGTTGTGGTGTAATTATTAGAGGCTTTGAGAGAGAAGCAGAAAATGCAGCAATAAAAAAAACCTCTCTCATTTTATTTGTATTCTTACACTGGGAGTAATCCAAACAAAAATACAACCAACAAAATATATTTAATATCAAGTAAGAGCAACCAGCCTGCCTATCTTTTGACACCTGACCGTGAAATTGTGTGTGGCTCAAAGGTTCTTGCTTCTCATTGACAACATGTAAATGATTTTTTTCTCTTAGGCTTTTTTCTAGCAAGCATCTGTTTTTTTCTCAAACAGTAAGTTATGCCCCTTGTTTCGTCCATGCTGGAGCACCTGAGTCCTCAACCAAGGGACAACTTAATGGCCATCTTCTCACTGCCTGATATGTTTCTCTTTTATCTCCATCTCCAAAATTTCACTTCTTCCTATCCTAAAATCCATGTTGTGTTTATGATGCCCTGCAAAGACATCTATGATTTAGCTATCTTGCTTTAACTTTTATCTCACAAGATTATGTGAACAGACAAGCTACCTGTCTGTCACTTAAAGCCCTGTTTGCTAATGGGCATTTGGGTCTACCTGAATAGTGCTTACTTTAGGGCTTAGAGTTTATAGCTTATTATAGCTGTTGCTGTTCACAATATTATTTGGGATTAGAGGGATGCACAAATGACTCGTATAGAATCTATGAACGATTGTTTCCATCATTGCATGCCCCCCATATGCTTTAAAATGTCATCTGTTTGTGGCTCTCTGTGCTAAACACTGCTCATCAGAGGCTCCAGAGAGAAATGTTATTGTACACCTGCATTGCTTAGTTTTGTATTATTTTATAACTTCTGCATAATTAAGGTTTTGTTGATTGTTATGTATTTCTTTATTTTGGCTTTTTTACATCTTCTCCTGAGATTATTGGACAGTAAGTGTCTAGTTGAGAAGAAAGTAACAGGAAAGGAGGGGACATAAAAAGTTGATACCAGGGAAGAAAATAATGTAATTTTGTGAGGTGGCACTGGGGGTATGGAAATGGGGAATACTAGGAATAGAGGGAACTGTGCCAGTATTTTCAGTGCTAGAGCTGGACTGCTGCAGCCGGTGCTTTATTGTTCTCTGTGCAGTGAAGATGGTTTGATTTTTAAATGTTCTTTGGGGTGATTTTGCCCCTTTCAGAGAATGAAAGGCTACAAATTCTGCAACATCTCTGCTAGGCATTCAATGAATAGATATTAAGAAAATCAGGATACTTTTTACTTATCACTTACTATTTCATTTCCCCACACCCAGCCTCAGCAAACTACTGATCAAGTATGTGTGTGGGCACATATTCTTCATCTGTTGTTCCTTCTTGTTTCTCTCTTCTTCTCTCAGTTCAAATGAAAATACCTTGAGCTAACTTTACACAGACAGTATGGTAGTTCACCTTGCATCATGTTTCCTTGAATATTTCATAAAGGCCTTTTTCAAAAATATGCACTGATCTTGCAGACACAGTGCTTGGAAGTGGACATTCCCAGAGACAGAGATTTTTGCAGATAACAAAAGCCAGTCACATTGAACATTGCTTGAATCCCCAAAGCACCACAACACTTCAACCTAAGCCAAGGCCAGATCCAAGGATCATTACTGTTAATTCAAAGGCTCCTGTTGGTTTTAATGGGCTCTGGATCAGACTTTTTCACTCCTGCTGTGGAACAGTGCTGGCTCCTCCAGAGCAGAAACATGAAATGGCCATGAAAATTGAAGGCTGATTTGGAAATGGATGTCATTTTGACTGCTGGACTAATTGAGCATATGAGGTTGGGAGGGTGCTAGGTTTGGTGTTTTCTTGATGTTTCCAAGTAAGTCAAAGTTCCTATAATGAAAACAAGTAGAGTGGTGTTTTGTTACTATTTTTATACCTACATCAGACTTGATGTTAGTGGCTTTGAATTATTTAACGTTTTTCTTCCTCAGCTGTCCTCTCTAGTGAGTTTCCATTTTAGGGCTGCAGTTCTTGTGTAAGGAACAATGCAGAAGCCTGGCATTGTCTCCAGGGGGGGCAGGGGAATGTTGCCTGCTTCTGTTTTGTTTCATCTCTTTAATTCTATTTTATCCTTTCTTTTGCTAGTGAGAGGGACATCAGGCCAAGATATTAAATCATACTGACCAGCGTGGGCTGAAAATTAAATACATGCCACCTAAAAACACAAATGGAGAGTTTTCTGCTTAAACCACTGAGCACTAATGTCTGTCACATAGGAGGAGCCAACTATTTAACATTCAGTCCATTCAAAAAACATATTATGTCCCAATGGTAATTTAAAGCC
>JAOEGS010016916.1:34526-49757 GCA_025447755.1 Corythornis vintsioides | reverse complement strand
TTCTTTTCTTTTCTTTTCTTTTCTCTTTTCTCTTTTCTTTTATTATTTTCTTTTCTTTTTTATTTTTTTTTTCTTTTCAAAAGCTTGACCAGAGGTACTAACACTACAGGCTTAGGGAAGGGTGGCTGGAAAGCTGCTGGGTAGAAAAAGAACTGGTAGTGTTAGTAGAGAACTGAAGATGAACCATAGTGTGCCCAGATTTCCTAGAAGGCCAACAACATCCATGCTTTTTCAGTACTAGTGTGACCAGCAGGATCAGGGCTGGGATTGTCCCTCTGTCGTCAACACTGGTGAGGCCACGTCTCAAATCCTGGCTTCAGTTTTGGGCCCTTAACTCAGAGAAGGACATTGAAGGCCTGGAGATTGTCCGGAGAAGGACAACAAAGCTGGTGAAGGATCTAGAGAGCAAGTCTGGTGAGGAGTGGCCAAGGGGCCTGGGTTCGTTCAGCCTGGAGAAAAGGACACTCAGGGGAGACAATTTCATTTTTAACAGCTCCTTGAAAGGAGGTTGTAGTGATGTGAGAGACAGTCTACTCTCACAAGTAACAAGCAATAGACAAGAGGAAATAGCATCCAGTTACATCAGGAAAGGTTGGTTATTAGAACATATTCTTCTCCAAAAGGGTTGTGAAGCCCTGAAACAGGCTGCCCAGAGAAGTGCTGGAGTCCCCATTCCTGGAGGGATTCAAAAGATGTGCGGATTTTGTGCCCAGGGACATGCTTTAGTGGAGACCTACCAGTAATAAATTAAGGACTTAATTTTAAAAGTATCTTCCAATCAAAATGATTCTATGATTTATGATCCTGAATTTGAGAGTACTCCAGCAGTTACTTCATAAGGCTCTTTATTATATGGAGTCAGCCTCCTTTTTGTACATAAGTTTTAATAGTCTTATGAAGAGCTGGACAAATTAGAAGGTAGTTTGAGGATTGTGGCATTTATTTGTCCCTTGATTGTTTTGATTCATGGATTTTCATATTTTAAAATCAAACAGGAAGAAGGGCAAACCCTAATAAGCTGGACCACAGTGAAAGAAATATTCCTCCACAACTGATATTTCCATCTGTTCTTATTTCATTCCTCCCAGTCAGGGCATTGATCAGCAACATTTTGCCTTCTGTCAGAAGAAGGGAGAGAGTGGATCAAGGACTTTGGTTTTATGGGAAGGGATGGAAATTTGGGGAGGTGACAGGGGCAAACTCAGTGTTATGAAACTATGTTATTTCACTTCCAAAGAATTGTTGGACACTGCAAAGTTTATCAGACCATTGATTCACAAGCATGACTATGTGTAGTGGCAACTTACAAATGAAGTAGTGTTCAAAGATTTATTCCTTTTTCCTTTTTTTGTGTGTTTTTGTTTTGGCAAGTGATACCTTTCATTGCAGCTTGAAAATTGACAATTGATTAGCGAACCAATAATTGTGGCTTCGTAAAATATTTACTCCTTGCACAAAGCTTTCCTTATCACATTCCAGGCTTTGTTGATACAGGGCCAACTTTATGTACTTAACACACATTCTTTTAGTTTTTCTTCAGAGTATTCCTGCTTTAACAGATAATTCCCAAAGCACTTAAGGAAGTAGAGAATTAATGAAGAACAATATAAAAGTTTCCTTCCTTTCTAGGGGACTCTCACAAATTTGGACCCAAAGTGCTTGATAGATTGATTTTAGAAACACACTTTTTTTTTTATAACAGAGTGCCACTGGCAATTTAAAAAGGTGATGGTTAATCTCAAAAGCAATTGTTTCTCTCTGATACCTTCAGCCATATTTGTCATTGCTTTTATCTTTGTCATTTTCCTTTGTCCCAAGAATTGATTCTTCCACATGAAATTTAGTCTCTCCTCCCTGTGCAAAATTTCCCATGAGTAAAACTAATAGTAAAGGCTATTACCCAACATATTACCCAAGGCTGAGGTAGTTATTCTGACTGTCTATTTTTATTTAATACTATATATCTTTTTCTCTTTACCCATGGGATGGGTTTTCATTCCCATCAGTCCAGTTATAGGCTAGTGTGATTCCACTGACATCACTGGAATTATATGCTCACTTTCAGTGGTATTATCGAGTGTCAAATTCCTGTACCCTGGAAATTTAGTTTTGATCCATAAAGACCTCTTGATGTTAAACAATGCAATATAGTCTCTCATGCAGTTATTTATGAGTCTGATATAGCGAATTTGAAATAGGCTTCAGATTCATAAGTGCTCTTTCCAATCCTCAAAGGTGATCAAAAAGAGTTTCATTAATCACATGTTATCAAGTCACTTATCATCACTGTTCTCTGCAGTCTCTGTCCCTTGTTTGTGGGCATATCTCTGAGAAACAGAAATGTGCCACAATTTGTTTGCAGAGTGGTTCTGCCTCATGAAAACAGAAGACCATTCTGTGGACTTGGTATTGATGTTTGGTTAAAGGGAGTCCTTAGATTAGCTCAGTATTTGCACTATAATGACCATAAGAGTTAAGGTTACAAATAAGTGTTTTGTAGTGTTTGGTAGGTCTGTAGGACCAGGAAAAATAATTAAATCAAGCTGCTGTGGTTTAACCCCAGCCAGCAACTCCCACACAACTTCTTGTTCACTCCAGTGGGATGGGGGAAAGAACTGGAAGGACATAAGGGAGAAAATTAATGGGCTGAGATGAAGACAGTTTAATAGGTAAAGCAAAGGCCACATACCCAGGCAAAGCAAAACAAGAAATTCAATAAATTCATTCACCACTTCTCTTCACAGGCAGGTGTTCAGCCATCTCCAAGAAAACAGGGCTTCATCACACATAATAATTACTTGGAAAGACAAACTTCATCACTCCAAATGTCCCACTCCACCCTTCCTTCTTCTTCCCCCAGCTTTCATTGGTAAACACAACATCACATAGACTGGAATATCCCTTTTGTCATCTGGGGTCAACTGTCGCAGCTGTGTCACCTCTGGTCCACTTGCTAGTGTGGTGATATGAGAAGCAGAAAAGGCCTTGACTCTGTCAGCACAGCTCAGCAATAACAAAAACATCCCTGTGTTGTCAACATGGTTTTGGTTACAAAATATAGCCCATACATGTTACTATGAAGAAAATTAGCACTATTCCAGCCAAAACCAGGAGACAAAACCAGAGATTAAATAAGAGGAGAAGGGAATGGAGGCAGGAGTGAGGGCTGTACTAAATTCTGAATTGCAATTCACTTGAACCATGATCTTTTTTTTTTTTTTTTCACAAACATTCATTGACTACAGAAGAGTTTTCTAATTTACATCCAGCTAAAAATTGGCCAGAAGTGAATACTATTACTATCTTGAATAGTATGGTTGTTGGGATATCTGCAGACTTCCACTCTATGACAGTTCAAGGAGTAGAGCAGAACAGTCATGAAAGCACGTGATGTTGTAAAGTTACCAAATCACTTGATTACTTTAGAAAATGGTAATTAATATTGAAGTCAGCACTGTACCACCAAATTTGTGTCAAGGAGAATATATCCCAAAATGTTTGTCATATTCAACTCTCACAATCTCTCAAATACAATGCTGGAACAGAAAAGTGCTGGGATCGTATAATTCCCAAGCATTGCACATCAGAGAGCTGAAAGCAACAGCCATTGATCCAGAAACTTGAATAATATATGTGTGCTTGTGTCACATCAACAATGAAAGGTCACATTTAATTTTCGGCCAGAAGAGCATCCTCTGAGCTGACACATTGAGATAAAGATACTACTCATTATAGTGGCTGTGATTTTTCTACCTAAATAGGTTGTATGGGAAGGAGATCAGACTCTAGTCGCTTAAGGGCAGAACAATCTATAAGGCAATGCCTCAGCTTGCTGAGCCAGTGGAGTAGCTCCTGTTTGCTTCCTAATTTCAGATAAGAGTTAAATATAAATAATAATAATACCAAAAAGTCTGATTATCTCACAAGACCTTTTAAGTGCTGCATATAATCATTGGGGGGGGGAACAAACAACAAAACATAAAACTCCAAACAGTGTTAAATTCCTTTGTTCCTATGTATCTAGAAAGTAGTCCTCTTTTCATTTAAATTATATATCTAAAATGCAAAACAGGGCATTTTGAAAATATATGGGATGATTGTAACTTTTTAGGTTAGATTCATCATTTCTATCTCAGGGACAGATCCTAGAATGGCAGATACTTGATGGAATTCCCTTCTGAAAGAAATGATATATTTTAATACCATCTGAGGATCTTGTTGTCATGTTAGAAAGAATCTCCTGTGATTTTCTGTAATGAGTCATGCAGTTTTCTCCTGGTTTGCCATCAGGATTTCCCCAGTGTCGACTCATTCAGGCCATTTCCACTTCGTCTACAGGCTTGGCAACAAATAATTACCTATCAGATTCTCAGCATGAATTCTGGAAGGGATTTGAAAGGAGATATAGGTTGGAAGAAGAGGGGATGATAAATACAGGATTCTTGGGAAAAAGAAAAAGAGCAGATACAGAAAACCAGGAAACATGACCAAAGAAAAGAGGCTGGGAGACATGCTTCCATAAGCAGGGAATAAATTAGGAGATCCTCAGGATGGGAAGATTATTTCCTTAATTAGCAGCAGAAGCTGGGCGAGAAGATGTAAGAAGATGTAGAGAGAAAGAGGAGGGGGAGAAGTGGCAGGTTCCTGGAGGTGCTGAGGAAAGTACTCAGTGTACAAGGAAGGTGACAGAAAGACAGCTGAGAAGAGTGATGGGATCAAAAAATAGTGGGAAGGGACTGAAGATTACACTTCTAAGAAAGAAGGTTGGCAGAGTAGCCTTAAAGTTTTCATTTCCCACCATGCAAGTGCTTGAACATGGCACTATTTCCAGCTTTTACTGAGAGTCTTTACATGGTATGTGACAAGACACAATGTTAGACCTTGAAGGTCAAGTGACTATCTTTGAAAGAATACAATAATTCCCTGAAATGAGCTGCCTGGACAATCTCATTACCTTTGTAAAATAGAATTTGTACATAAAAAAACTAGGAAGAATTGTCAGATCGTACATGGGCGGGCCAGAGCTGCTGAGGTACATAGGCAATGAGAAACAGATTGGTAGGTACGAGCCACCATCTGTGCCTGTAATACCAGGAAAGTAAGATCTTTATTTTTTTTGTGTGTGTCTGTGTGCTTCTTGTCTGTATAGGGGAATTTAAAAATCCCACAAAGTTTAAATTTTGCTTCTTATTGGTCTCTTCCTTGGTCCTTTTTGCCAAACTTTCATGTGCTCCTCAGGTCTATTGACATAAAAAAAAAAAACAAAAACAAAAAAAACAAATCAACAAAACTCCAGGGCTCATCTTGGAGACAATCTTCTACTGGGAATGAGCCAAAATCTTTGGCCTTTCTTTGCCTAGAAGGCAAAGTCATTTTTTCAGTGTGAGTGATGCCATGTTAGGTGTCAGTGGTACTCTGGTTGTGACCCTACAACAGCCTATTCATTTCTAGCCTATGAAAGCCAGCAGGGCCAGGAGACATTGTCACCCATCCCTGTGGTTTTATTCTTTAAGTGCTTAAATACAGAATTGTTTATGGACCCGGCACCATGCTCTCACAAGGTGTGCATGTTAAAAGCAGAACTGTAGTTTTTCACATATTGCCTCTCTTTTTCACAGCTCTGGGGAAGCTTAGGAAGGAGAATGAACAAGTAAAGATAAATTTTTATCTTGTATTTGCTATATGTGGGATCATTCTATAAAGTATCATATTTTTTTTATTCAGAGCAGTATGAACGCAGGTTTCAGTGCAACATCTTTGTTTTCTTATGTGTATTTTGCCTCTGTTCCCTTTCCAATTAAAATGTTGCTTTTTTTGTTGTTTTATTTTTAAATGGTTTTTCAAAACAGTTTTATTTGAGTTATATATGTTATACTTATGGTAGCAATCATCTGGTTTGCAGTTGCACATTTAGTATGGATGGTTTTACCTGTACTTTCTATTTGCACATATGAAGAATAGTGTTTAAAATGGTACATTCAATGGATTTTCACTTAGCACACTTCAAGCAATTAATACACTATCATGTAGAAAAAATCTGCTTTAAGCTGTTCTCCATAGGCTGATATGCCATGGTCTGGAATTGACAATTGTGTTCACTGTATGTGTGATTAAAGAAAATGCAGTGAAGCCTGGAAAAGGAAAATAAAAACAAAGGAAGAAACATGTATTTATTCTTGTTTGGTTTTGGTTTTTTGGTGGTTTTTTTTTTTGTGTTTGGTTTGTTTTTTGTTTTGGTTTGGTTTTTTTTGTCTGTTAATGTCCACAGCAATGGGGAAATACGAATTATTTTTTTTTTATCAAACAGAATGTTTCTCAATGTTATGCCTTGACATGGCAGCTCATTAAAACATGAGGACTGGGGAGTGGAACATTAGTTCAAGCAATGAGAAGACTGGAAAGTAAGAAGGACCAAATTGAAAGCATCTTCAGTTTATTTCTGGGAAGTGTGGAAATGAGATGTTCTTATCTAGAAGAATTAAGGGTATTGCTAAGCAGGGAGAAAAGCCAGCACAAAACTATCTATAATATTTTACAATTATTTGTTTTCCAATATGTCTCAAATGTATGTTGCCTTCCCACTGCAAAAGAGCAATTTAAAGGTACTGTTTCTGTTTTAATAGTTTTGAATAGTAATGCCACAAGTCTGTGAATAAAAACATTTCAGATAAACAACAAGTACAGCGAGTCTAGGTAGAAGGAGAAAGTGCTCTCTCATTGTGATTAATATCCTGCTGTTGCTTACATATGGCCCATGTTGAGTGAATGGGTAAAAGTAGTCAACCTTGAAATCAGTATGCAAACGTAGCCTTAATTAGATGTTTCAAAGGTCCAATTTGCCTATCCAGGCACCTGTTTTTTTCTTATTGAACTTTCTTAGAAAGTCACGGGATAGTAGTAGTAGAGTCATATACTTATGCTCTACATTATTGCTCCACAGCAATATCCTTTTAACCAGAAAGCAAATATGGGAACCCAAAGAAAAAAAAAAAAAAAAAAAGAAAAAAAAAAAGTTCTACTAATTGGCTTATTTATTAATAGTTATAATTCGTTATTTCTGTGAAAGAAGAGAGGAAGGTAATCCTTACTGGTGCATGCTGCCCACCGAATATCTGAAGTCCCTGTTCGTAGCTCCAGATTATTTTACTCACAGATTTCCCAAGGGGAATGGTGCTGAAAGCCAAGGGGGAGGTACTGGGGCAGGGGGACAATACTGGGCAGTCTCACCAGCCTACTTGAAAGGAAAATATATTATCTGCATGTCTGTAGGGGACAGCTGGGATTTAGCTGGGATTGTTTTGTGTGTATTTCATGTTTATCACAAATACTAATGCTTTCCTTCATCACTGAGCTCTGCTAAACCCAGAGATCTACTAACCTTTCTCTCAAATGCTTACCTATGTTTAAAGGCTCCTTTTCTCACCTTCCTTTCCAAGCTCTGTATTCACACTTTGTTTGGGAAGGGCATCATAAGCTTATTTATCTTTGTTGTCTCTCTCTAAGTGTCAAAAAATGAAGGCTGAGGAAAGGACTTGAAAAAAAAGAAAATTAATATATTCCTTCAATTGAAGTCACGGTGGAAATCAAATCACATATAATATGCTTAAATACATTCATATATAACTTTATTCTGTCTGGCACCTCCTGGTTTTATCATTTATAAGAAGAAGCACTATTCCCTGTAGTCCCCAATACTTTTCAAACAACGTCATTAAGGCAGTAAGTAGTGCTTCCCTTTGGTTTCCTAGACTATCTCCTGCAAGGATTTTTATCTGACACATTTTGGTAAAACAAAAGAAACCATAATACAGAATGCACTTTTTTAGGGATGAGTATATTTTTTTTAAATATTGTATCATGTACTTATCTTCTGTTTCTATACAATAGAAATAAAATGCACACAGTTATGCCCTGTACTTTTAAATAAATAAAGTAAATCAAAGCTTGGTGGGTCAGCTATCAACTTCAAACTTTGAGCAACCCATCAGTTTATGTCTTCTGCAGAGCATCGTCTCTGCAGCACAGTGATGTAAAATAAACTGTTTGCCTAAAGAATCTGAGGTGACCAGAGAAAAAGCACCATGTGAATGAATCTTATTGTGAGGCAGGGGAATGGCTAAAACTAGTTGGGAAAAAAAAAATGCCTTAGCAGCTAGACCAGTAAGAAACAGACAGGTCTTTGACAGTACTGACTTGGGTGCCTCTTTCATATTGAGTGATGGAAGCTGATAAAGACACAATGAAATGTAAAACACTCGTCCCACGACTTCTTTTGTTAGAGGAACAATGACTTTCAGATGCAATTAAAGGCAGAGGCTGGAAATGGTTTGCTTGCACTGTGCTTTCATGGGCATGGAGTTTTGTGTCTCTAGTATACCAACCTCCATTCAATGAAGTATTCTTTTAAAATATTGTAAAAGTACCCTTTTTGTTTTTATTTTAAACTAATCACTAAAAATGGACTTTATGGCACATTATTGCTATTATTAATTCACTTCTCATCACATGTATTACAAAGCAAAGCCGGAGAGGACATTGATACATGATATAAAAGGTGTTAATTTGATAATGAATGACAATCCACAGTATGTCTTCTGTGCATTTTGCTCATATAATTCCTTCTGATCCCTTGGAAGGATCACATGCCAAATGAAGCAGCTGAGCTAATTTTAATTCCCTGTGTCCTTTTCTTGTGAGATTTTTCTTTTGGTCTTCTCAGAAATTTTAACTTTAACTGGTTTTGATTCTGTAGCAGCAAATATTTACAAATGTAAGGTGTAGATCAGAACAGTACTTGTGGCTTCATGCACTGTTCAGCGCATCATGAGGAATTTTGGTCCCTGGAGCTTTTGGTGGTGTTTGAGTAGACTATGTACCCCAGGAGGAAACATTTCCACTTTATTCAACATCACAAATTAAAAATGAAGGTGGCTGTCAGATGAGGTACTGAAATCCAGTGTCTCCAGCAAATCACCCTTGTGTTTCACAAGCAAAGAATACTCTGTCCTGCTATTTCTGTCACTGTCTGGCTCCTGGCAAACTGTCAGCACCATCCTTGTTTTAGTAAAATTTGGAGTCTGTAGAATAACCAGAACTATAATAACCAACTACTCTAAAGTGGAGGCAATTCCAATAAAAGGGTTTCTCTTTTCACTGAAGGTTCTATGTTCCTTTCCAGGTTACATGAGCACCTAGAATTTACTGACATAGGAGATTCTGCTAAAACACAGATGCTGTCTAGGTCCACCATTGAGGAGATATCCTAAATTAAAAGGCATCAAAAATATGGTGGATCTGTTTTAGTGTGGAAAGTTCTTCTTAGGGTATTTCTTGTCTGAATAGTACGAAAGCTACTCAACTGTTGTATAAATATGGTCTGGTATCTTCCATCTCTTATCACTTGTCCCTGAGTACACAGTGGTTACTACTACTATTGTCTTGGAGCATGGACTTAAATTCTGTGGGAAAGCACATCACTTAGACTACATTCTTCATCTCATCATCCCGCAAAGCATGAAGACTTGGAGGCTGACTGGTGGTAGGGATGTGGACATCCATAGTTGCCTTTGGTCCCATTTATTCATGATTAATATATTATTGGAAGCTTGTTAGTGAATGTGTAGGAATTTTTTTTAATATGTGTAGCAGGCACTTATATTTTCTTGGGAAGAATATTTGAGCTCATGGAAGACTAAACAAAATATAGAAGCATTAGGGAGAGTGTTAAGTTATTTATTGTTATAATTACAATTTATAATTTTATATTAATAAGTATGACACTGTGATCCTTTATCCAAAAATATGCCTCAAAATCATTGTCAAGGCATTGTGGATTTTGGAAAGGTCAAATCAACTATGTACAAATCAGTAATCCAAACTTATGGTTGTTTTACTGAAGCCAGCCAATGTGTCCCTTTAAAGGTTCACAAACTCTTATGTGTGACCACAATCTTTCTAATACATTCATTGTAACAATTCAATGGTAAATTGAAGAAGGGCTAAGATGAAGCAGGATGCATAGTGTGGTCCAAGTATGTGACAAGAAGTGGGAAGTACCATCTTTTGTTCCTGATCAAACTTTTGAGTTATGTAGCAAAGCAACTGTAATGAAAAGTCTTGCAAAACAGACTTGGCATCAAGTGTGATGTGTCCGTTCCAAGGAATGAAACTCCAGGACACCACTAACACAACACACACAGTAGGAATGCAAAACAAAGTATCATAGTAATTTATTTTGTAGAACTGCTACTATTTGGTGAAATGTGTGAGACATAAATTTTCCTTAAATGTTGAATATATTACAATTTGTTAAAATCCTGACCTCAGTGGAGAGTCAGAGCAAAGCTCCTTTGGATTTCTGTAATGCCAAGATTTTACATACCCAGAATCCTGAGTTACAGATCATCTCTGTGGAGCAGTGAGACTTGATGGGGAGTCAGTTGTAGACATTGATAAAGAGTTCAGAATGAGGGCCAGGAGCAACTAAAGTTGCCTGTTACCAAACTATTGTTTACAGTACTGTGACAACACCACTAACATCTCTGTCCTGTGCTGAGCAAGTGTTGTCCAAAGTTTGGTTATAATCCATCTAAACATTTCAACTTCATATTGTCACACTTTCTGAAGCTTCTCTTATTACCCATTTCACATAGAATAAAGGCTAATGGCAGATCTGAAGACACAAGATCCCACCAACAATAATGTAGTTATGTGCTCTTGACTTTAAGAAGAGTGACAACAAAAAAGGTTTCATCTGCATAAGCTATTATCATTAAAATATACATGCAAAGTATGCTATTATTATTTTTTTTCAAAAACAGATGTAAACCCTAATTACTTGTGTAGAGTAGAAAGGGGGACACAAGAAAGCACTGAAATACATTCTGGAGTATCTATCCCTCCACAGTTCAAAAGATAGAAGCAAAGGGAAACCTTCAGTATGACCTTGCCCACTTTTCACCTAATGCTTTATTCTTTAGGTAGAATAGATTCATAAATTATATTTCTGTCTAGTGTGACATCCCTCTCCATCCTTTGCAGTCTGAGAAATCTTTTTGTTTCTCTTCCAAAAATCCACTTTAGCTGCTGAAATATTTTGGCCGGTGCTCAGAATGTCCTATATTTCTTTAACTACAGCTTTTCTCTCTGCCTTTCAACTCTTCCTTCTCCCAAATTACTCTAGCTAAAACATCTCTGCTGAATTTATCATGGAATCAGAGGGTCATGTAGGTTGTAAAGGACCTTAGGAGGTCAACACCCTGCTCACAGCTGGGTTAGCACTGATTTCAGACCAGAGTGTCAGGGCTTTCTTCAGTTAGGTCTTCAAAATCTTAAAGGATGGAGGTCCCACAATTTATCTGGAATTTAATATCTCTTACTAGGTTTCTTTTTTCCTTTTATCCAGATGGATTCTTCCCTGTCATGTACCTAAACTTGTCTCCATCTTCTTAATAACTTGCTCAGGGTTGTTGTAAGGCTTCTATGAAGTTCCTGCTGAGTATGCAGGATGAACAAATCCAGCTCTCTCAGCCTTTACTTGTACATCTTGTGCTTCAACCTCTTGACCACTTTGGTGGCTTATGCTGGACTCCCTGAAGTTTGTCAATAGCCTTCTTTTGTTGGGGGCCTAGCTGGATGAAGTATTCCAGATGTGGCCAGATAAGAAGTAAATCATGAGAAAAAAAGTACTTCTTAAATATTTGTTTTCCCTTATTCCCAGCCTTTTTTTTTCCTGTCTTCAAATGTCTTTAAAAAAAAAATATAAATAAAACCATGCAGAATTTAGTAGGCATTTATCCTTCTCTACATGGTTCCTGCTATTTATCTTATCCTCTTTTCAGAATAGTTTTCTCTGATGCCACTATTTTTCTTCCTTTTTGTTTTTTGTTTGGTTTTTTTTTTCATTTTTCTTCTGCTGTTTATCAGACATTTTCTTTTTGTTTTGATTTGTTTTGTTTTTCATTATATCTTCAGAATTTTTCTATATCAACCTTTGTACCTCTGACATAGCCAAGTTCAGAGTAATTACAAGAACTGTTAAATCACAAATAATCCTCTGGATTCCAGCAAACTTGTTTATTTCTGAGTGTTTACCCTCTAAGTTTACATATTATCAGCATCCTTCAAACACCAGCATTCAATTCACAACATTCTCAATATGTCGAGAATATAAACACTCATTTGTATTTTCCTCTTCAAATCCCTGGGTCTCAATGGTATCTTGTGGAAGGAGTTTCTTGTTGAGCTGGCTATGAAAAATGTCAGGTTTCTTGATGAAAGCATGAAGCTGTCAAGTTAAGAAGAGAGAATTCCAGATTTCTACTCAGCAGAAGGCTTGGGGATTTAAATTCCTAAGCAGACATGAGGATCTGAAGTACTATGATTTGTCTCCCCAAAAACACTGCTGAAGCAGGCAGGGAATTAATTAGGCCTAGCATGCCTAATTACTTCTTCCATTTTTTAATTGTTCTTAACTTCAGGGGTGCTAGCAACCAGTATAATAAAATAAAGTGTTGTTCAGCAAAGACTTGTTCAGCAACAGAACTTCTATGTGTTCTCTCATGGTATCCAGATGAGTAGGTAACCAAATACTTGCTGGGATAGTACTCATTATTTAATTCTTACACAAATTAAAAGCATAATATACTTCCAAAGTTTAGATTAACATGAATGTGATAATGGCCTCAGGGTCAGATGAATATTTCAGTAAACAAAGAGATTCTTGTATTTGTTATAATCTCTATAGATACATCTTTAGAAGAACAACATCTTAATGAAAGAAACATTTGTAGATAAGAGATGTATTTTGGTGGTAAAATTGAGTTTTGACCTGTCTTTTCCCTATTTGTTTGATCTTCAGACGCTTAGCTCAACAGGAGTCTGTGGAAACACACCAGGAAACAAAATGGCAAAACTAAGTGCTGAGTCTTGATTTATGGTTTTAAAGTTAACTTTATTGTTGTACATCTGTTCAGCTCCAACAAAAGCAGGCTGATGACACTTTCAGTGGCTATCTTCTGGCTTTCTGAAATAATGTCCTATACCTATTGTCATATTGAATGCATTATTGTTTATTGCTTTTTGGGTTCAAAGAAGGATACAACCTGGAAGGAGTCTGTTTACCAGTTTATTATTACATCACCATATGTTCTTAAATTCCCTGTCCCTTTGCTTTCCCATTCAGAAAACAATGATAAAGAAGCTTGCCAAAACTTGAGTTATGCAGCTGAAAAATCTCTGAATATGGTTTGATTTTTCCTATCCTGTCCTGCCGCCAAGGGAATGATCTTAGTGGAGAGGCAGCACCTTTGCATACGCTCTGAGAATGCTTTTCTTTAAAAAATTCCCAATTGCTGGTAGATAATCCCTCCTCCATTTTGTCTCATCTTCCACCATTTTGTTTCATGGAAGACAGAATTGAAAAAGAGAACCCTGAAGGGAAATGTAGACAGGGAAAGAAAAGAAAGTTAATTAGGGAGTTGGAGAAACAAGTGGATATTTTATTCCTTTTTTCAAAGTCGGACACTTGTTGAGCTGTAAAGCTTAAAAAGGAGCAAGTGGGGGGAAAAAAAAAAAAGTGCCTCTGTTATTTCGTGTCAGTCCTTTCAGTATTCTGCTGGAAGTTTGAGTGGCTGCTGGAGAGAAGCACTTCATTCTGTTCTTTCCTATTTCTTTGTGCCTCCATTTGTCATCACTAGGGAAAGGGAGGATAAAGACTGAAAGAAAGGATGAAAAGCAATTGGCGATCACAGAAATGAAACTTTCAGGATGCACCTGTAAGACCAGATTGTAAACACTGGTTTCATCTTCCTCTCCATTTTGGAATAACAAAAAACATACACAAACACGAAGTAAGGTTATGTGCCTGAAAACCCTTTGATTAAGTTTATAATATTTCCTAGCCTGAAAACTGGTTCTTCCCTTTCCCTCCTGCTGTTCTAGTACCTTTGATTCTCAGTGACCAAAACTGCTGCCAACATGACTCTATTTTACTGTTAAAAAAAATACCTATGTGGAACTTCCATATTGTATCATTAGGACAGGATCTTGGCAGAGACTACAAGACTCAAGAGGGAGAAGAAAAAAATTAAGAATAAAATTTGGTGAGATATGTTCTGGAAAAAAGTTTTGAAAAGTCTTTTAGTGATAGTAATGGCAAGAAACATCTTAAGGCACATGTGGGAACAGGTGCTGTGCATTCATTTCTTCCAGGCCCTCTTCCTTTCCACCTGTTCAGCCTCATGCATACACACATTCAATTTTCACATATTTCTGCAGGATGATAAGAGATGAGTTTCCAAAAACATTGTGTTTGTTTCTTGCAGCAGTGATAGAAAATTTTTACCACCTCCATTATATCTTATTAGAGAAAGAATTTCTGTCATTACAGATATTAATGCTCCACAAAATCATCAGGGAACCCGTGAATCTAAGAAATACAAATATGCAAAAGGCAGCTTTGTGTCATCTCAAATGGTTGCTTTTTCAAAGGCTTCAGAGAAAAAGAGGGATTCTCATGACAAACAAACAGTACATCCCTCTTCTGTAATCTCTTAGTAATCTCTGTAGTCTTTTTATAGTGTGTCCCAAGCCTTTTGACAGGACAGTTTAGATGATTTTTCAGATTGTTAAAAAAAATGTCTGTTTTCTTTGAAAATTGTTTTACCCATCTATTTTTCCAGAGTTTTAGCACTACCCAAGTTATTCTGTGAACTTGGACAGTATGTTTATTGGGCATATTTCTCCATTTTCAAGCTGCAACAGTCATGAAGCAGTTGATCACTCTTTGGTCTTTGTTTAATAGATACATATTGGAAAGAGTGTGTTACGTTCTGCATTTGTTAGTAATAAAATGCTCCATGTAACAAATATGGTTTAACCCCATTCTTGTAAATACTCTGTGTCAAACTCTTGTTGGAATTAAGTCGGTAGTAGAGAGGGGCTGTATTCTAAAAGCCCCTGGACTGAGCATATTAAAAACAGAGATACTAAATTCAAGGACTGTCTTGTTTTTCCTCGTCATTTTACATTACTGAAATTTCACTGGTTTAACTGAAAATGTTAATGATTTGTGTTACTGAATTGAGAGAAGGATTAGGTCAGTTATTTCTAGTTCTGCACAGAGAGGCTCCAGTGAAGGGACTTGAATAGTAAAATAATAGATAGATAGATAGATAGATAGATAGATAGATAGATAGATAGATAGATAGATAGATAGATAGATAGATAGAT
>JAOEGS010016916.1:0-28604 GCA_025447755.1 Corythornis vintsioides | reverse complement strand
ACCCCCAGGTCTCTTTCTCCAGAGCTGCTCTCTAGTACATCAGCCCCCAGCCTGTACTGATACATGGAGTTGTTGTGACTGAAGTTCCATTTAACGAACCTTCACAGCAGTGTACAACTACACTGTACTGGCTGTCTAGCAGTGTCTCCTCTTTTTTTCTATCCCATTTCACAGGATGTCCAGTTAGAGGAAATTGAAATAACATTTTGTTATACTTTTTTTTTTTCTTCAGCATAGGCATGCTGTAAGATATAAACAGATATACATTCTTATATGTCTTATTTTTCAGATCTTGTTTACAACATAGAAATAAAATAATTATGTGGTGAGTCTATCTGTAATCTTCTAAGGGAGAAAATAGAAAGGTATACTTCTCAGCAATTCTGTGTTTTAGGAAAAAAAAAGTCACACACAAACAAGACTAAAGATAAATTCCTTTTAAATCTTTAAAGACATTCTGAGAAGCATTTCAGACTACATCCAGAAGTGTTGCAAACCAAAGCTACATTGGGCTCATCTTCATAAAACTCAAGATTGAATACAATTCCCTGGGAAGCTCAGGAGACAAGGGCAAAGCAATTCAACAGCAGCACATTTTACATCCCTGCCCAATTTGACCTCTGCAGTGGTCTTACTGTTGTTTAGGATATACAGAGAAGTTTTTTTGTTTGGTTGGGGTTTTTTTGTTGTTGTTGTGTTATTTTTTAGAGAGTTTGTGTTGATTTATTTTTATTTTTATTTTTTTACAGGGTGGGGTTTGGTTGGTTGGTTGTTTTTTTTGGGTGTTGGGGTTTTTTTCTGTTTCAGAAAGTTGCTTATGTAACATACTGTTTTATTCTGTTCTGGATCATCTTGTTCAAAAGCATTTCCTCTGCCCTGCAGAAAGCATGGGATTGTGAAGGAAACAAGCTTGTTAAAATCAAGTCCACTTGATCAAGGCACTTCCACAGGTCAGTTAAATGGCTATCATCAATTCACAAAGCGAGGATGAGACCACACACTTTCTCCAAGGACACAGAATTTGCTGATGTTATTTCCACAAACTTACTCCAGTTCGGATTCCAGCCAGTGACAGAGCTTCCAAGATGTGTCACTTTGTACTTTGGTAACATGAGCCATTTGCTATCCCCAACACTTTGTGTGCAAAAACAGAAAAGTGGCATAATAATTAAGTGACAAGAAAGAGGATTTACTGGATATCTGTGGCAGAGCCTGAAATAAATCCTGCATCTCACAACACCTTTCCTTCTTTGCCTGATGATGGCCATTGAAGGAGGGATAATGGAACTCTTGGGACTAGCCCAGATCTTCCCAAAGCATTGGAGCCACACATGGCCTGAGACTCCTCATAGGCACTCTGCCATGTATGACTTAGCCACACTTACAGTACATGCAAGTGCCTGGAAACAGAGAACCTGTAGTTTTCTGTGGTTAGACTGAAAAGTAGCCTGTATATTTTGGGGTACTGTAGCTGAGGCATTGCAAGATGCCTCTTGCAATTAGTTGTCCAGATGTCACTGAAAGTCAATGAGAACTGAATGAAATCCTGAGAATGAGTGAGCAGCCAAATGTTACAAGATGCTCGCAACCTTTTCTTTGGTCTAGCACAACAATCAACACAAAATGGCAGACAGGGTAAGGCTTAAGACTGTGAATAGCAATTGAAATAAGTATAATAAATACAAAAGCAAATGCCCTTCTCTAATTTTTATGTAGCAGACTAATGATTTTCAGTTCAGAACATTATTCATTAACTTCACATTGGAGCACAGGAATTGTTGGTATTAATTTTTTCCATTCCTTGCATTGGTGGTAGTAAAGGAAAAAATTAAAAATCAAGATAGGCATATAAGGACTTGGTTTGCACTTCATCTTCTCTTTTCTTGGGATCAAGAATTAAATCAAAGCAGAGCAGAAGTGAACAATTAATTTCTCTCACTGTTTCCCATTTCCTTCTCAGGTGCAAAATTTGGCTTCTATGTAGATGATACTAGCATTTATTCCATAAAACATGTAAAATCACGGAAAATGAAAACATATGAAGGTGAAACAAAAAAATTAAATTGTGCATTTTCCTTTCATATAGAACATAGTCCTGCCTATCCACAGTTATTCAGGGAGCACTTTGAAAAAAAAAAAAAAAAGTGAGTTTAAGATGAAGAGGAACTATAAGAGATATTTATTTCTCATTTCTCCTTGCACACATGTCCCGCAGCTGGAGAGAGATGCTTCAGTGCTCCATAAACACCTTGCTTTTGTCTTGTACTGTACCTGTGAGGGGTTGCATCATGACTTGTAGAAGTGACATGTCTGGAATTGTGCTGTGCAAGTACAAGGGAAAACAAAAACACAACCCCGAGCTTTAACTGCACATATCTGACAGCATCTTATTAAACACAGCACAGTCATTTGAGAAGTCAGAGGAAGCATGTGGGTGAAAAAAAAAAATATTAAAAAATGTTGTTTCTCACAGCATGAAGGGAAAATGTTTTTTACTAATGGAAAGAAAGCTAGGTGGGAGAAACAGTTCCTGGGTTGAGAGGAAGTTCTTTTTTATGGAACTCAAGTTTGGCCTGTCACTTGCTAATATGGTCTCTATAATTTAAATTTCCATCAAACTCATCAGCTCAAATATTTGCACATGTTAATTTGTTCAGATGAGGCCCCTTGCTCTGTTATATTCCCGTGAATCATGTTTTCTGTTGGCTTATTCCTTGGGACAGCTTGCCTCCTTTAGGATTTGTTATTAAAAGATAATATTGACTTAGTTTCCTTTACACTGAGCAACAGCCTTGTCTCCTAAAGCCTGCCTTGGTTTGTGGGTGAGTGCATGTGTGCATGTGTGTGTGTGAGACAAGCTGCTCTCAAAGACTCATTTTCTGCTGCTCTTAATGACAAGGATAATTAAAGTCATATTCCCAGGACTACTTGGTGTCCTGTAACCCACTGACATGTCCGTGTCTGACAGAACTTCATCCTAGATTCAAGTATCTGCATGAACTTTGGGGCCGTCTTCTGCTCCCAGAAACCAGAGCTCTGGGGATCATATCAGCTGCCTATATTTGATTGCACTCAACTTTCTTGTCCCAAAAATCCCGCAATGAACACAAAAATTACTGCTGGCTTCTCACTGCCCTACCAGCTCTAAGGCTGAATGCTGCTGCTCTACTTGCCTTGTGCATGGGTATGTGAAAGGGCAGCACCCCAAGAAATCTGTATCAAGAGCTTTCCCTGCACTTCTCCCCATCATCTGTCTGCCCAGAGCTGGGCAGGTCATGACTTAGCTGAGAAGCACCAGTGTCTGCTACTGCCTGCACTCTGTTTGCACTCTCAGTGCAGTCTTTGAAGGTGGTAAATCATAAGGACTGGCAAGTAATGACTTTCTTTTTCCCATTTCTTTTATTGTGAAGTGAACTTCACACTTGTTCTTTCTCTTGCTCTGGTATTTCTTTATGTTGTAGTGGAAAGCATAGGAGAGGAAAGATTTAGGATTACCTCTCCCTCTGGAGCTGTCATGATGGACGGTGAACCCTCCCTCTGTATAAAATAAGTGCATGAACATCATAATCCTTTCTGATATTCCTCATTTTGGCCAGCACATTCTCAGCACTTGGGCCAGCAGAACCCAGATGGGTTGTAGATGAGTGGGATACTGAGAGTTTGAGGGATGATAAGAAAATGCTTACTTACCTTTATTTTCAATTTCTCCATTTGCTTTACCAGTGACTTTAGATAATGTAAGTTTTGAAAGTCTGTGATCTGCTCTCATTTTGTTTTTATTTTTCACTTTCTTTCATCCAGTTTTGACCACAGCTTTGAGCCTGCTTAATTTCAGTTTGGGTTTAGTTTGTTTTTTTGGGGTTTTTTTTTGTGATGTCCTGCTTTTATATGGGAGGCTCTTCTCAGTAACATCCAATGATAGGACACGAGGCAACAAGTGCAAACTGGAATATAGGAATTTCCATGTAAATGTAAGGAGAAACTTTTTAATTATGAGGGTGACAGAACACTGGAACAAGCTGCCCAGAAGGATTGTGGATTCTCCTTCTCTGGAGACATTCAAAGCCCACCTGGCCACATTTCTGTGTGAGCTAATCTAGGTGATCCTGTTCTGTCAGGGGGATTGGATTAGATGATCTTTCGAGATCCCTTCCAAGTTCTAAGATTCAGTTATTATGTGATTATGTGAAATTCTCGTCTAGACAATAGTGTGTAGAACTGATTTTCAGAAATATCATACATCTGGAGAGTTTGGAAATTTTTTTTGCATTCTTCTGTTAACTTCTTCTGAGACACTGAGGAAGACAGTTCATTTGGAGAGTAGTCTCAGCATCCACATAACTACATAGAGGACTTCAGTTGTCTCATGGGCTCACCCCCACTTCACACCCTCCCTTCTTCTCCTGGAGAAACCAGTAATGTCCACTAACTTAAAAGACAGTTCAAAGGAATTGCACAACTTTATTCACTTATCAAAGAAATGTGAAGTTCACACTCTTTTCTCTCCTAAAGCACAAATTCTGAAATTGAGTTTGCTCAGTCTGTGTAGGAGTGAATTGCATTAAGCAAGACAGCACGGAAATTCCTCAATAACAGTACCACCTATCAACTTCCTTCAGATAAAACCCACAAATTCTGACAGAGAGCTCAGAGAGGTAATGTTTACATCTTGCCTAGCAGCTTGCTTTTCCTGAGATACTGCAATACACTTCCCACTTTGTAGAAATCATCCTCATTCTTCAGCTTCTTTTCCCTTATTCCCAGACTCCAACAGAAAACTAGCCCACAGAATAAGAATACAATTGCTGTGCTTCACTGGATGCAGAAAATAAATAACTTGTCTCCTGCACCCATTACTTATCCTTGCTGTGTGTTTTTAGCCTACCTCCTATAAAAAGAAACAGATAATTTATAATCATGTTGTTTTTCGGGAGTGTTTGTTCACATCTGTCTGTCGGCAAGCTTTATAAATCAATTAGCCCCAGACAGACACACTCTGTAGCTTTCTGTGTTCCCACAGATGTCACTTACTCATCAGCAGAAAAAAACCCACTAGCCTTCACTGTCTCCTGATTTGGGTGCACGTGAAAAACAAGTAAGTCTTCTGCACATGTGTATCAAAAGTGTTACAGTTACCTGGCAACCAATCGAAAAACTATGTTGGAAAGCCGAACACCTGAGTATAATACTGTACTCATTTGCATATATGTGCATATATGTGCCCGAAGACATATTGGACTTGGGGAATTTCTTAAAATAACTGAGTTAGTTTATTACCATGTCTGCAAATGTGAGCTTGTTAATAAGGCAAGGGGAAATAAAGCTGTGTATGAGATGGGGAGGGTTTTGGGGAAGCCATGGGTTGTGCATAGCAGCCGCAGTGGTGTACTGCAGTCAGGGGGATTTACGGGGAGTGCTGAAGTGACAGGTAAAGTTTACAAGCATTGCGCAGGACATAATTGCACTCAGCTGGTGCTTTACAGTCTTACTAACTTTTCTAGTTTACTTGAAGTCTTGTAGCAATATATTCTGTTATTGCTCGGTACGTATGGTCTCAGATTGATCTTTCTTTGGTTGCAAAGTTCTTGCTGTGAAAAGCTCAAGCTGGCCAGACCTTCAGCTCCATCTTCTACTGGAAACAAGATAACAGAAGTGGACAAGGTATGGAAAAAAATCTCCATCTACTATAAGTGTAGAAGAAAAAGGACTGGAGTAAAACACAGTTTGCTTGAATGTGGGTATATGTGTGGCAAATAGTGGTATGTGTAATGAAGAGGAGGGAAGAGAACAGGGGAGATATGACTGAGAGCAGGTATGGAGGGATATGGACAGAGGGGGAGGAAGAACCTCTTCAGCTTTAGCAACTCTTGCCCACAGACAGGGTTAAAAAAAGAGATGTGGGAAGAGCACAGGTAGACATCTTCAGACCAAGCAATACAACCGAACTGTGAATATTGGGCAATTACAGCGCACTGCATATTGGAAAGAAGCAGATGTCATGGTCATTCCTGTGTGCTCTTTTCTCCGGTTTTATAAGCCTTCTGTTTTCTTGCCTTGACATTACTACATTCCTAAAGACCAGTGGAGGGGTTAATCATTAATACCTTTCAGTAATAAAACTGTTTTAATTAGCATTAGCTTGGAATGACAAGACTACAAGTAATTAAGTTACTCTGGGATCTAGTTGAAATGAAATTGATACCAAGGGATAGCATAAACATAAATCACCATTTAAATAAACTGAAATCAGATTGCTGTAATTAAAAGGAAAATCCATTGGCATTAAAATATAAAAATAACAGATACAGATTTAATAAACATAGTAAAGAAGGAGGAGAGAGTCTGGAAAAAATGTACATTCTTCTCCCCCACATACCTGCCATTAAAAAAAAAAAAAAAATGGAAATAAGAAATAACAGTTTGGTTAGTATTAAGGAAATACAATTACATTGGGATGGGAGAGAAGTTCAAAAACAGAGAGAAGATTATGAGTGTCTGTACAGAACACCATTAACATTAACCTGATGCATTGCAAGTGAGTTCTAGTCATAAAAGTAATTACTGGCTACTGAACCCATTTGGAATCTGCAATCAAAGGACAAAAAGAGAACAATCTGAGGAGAAAGTGATTACTACTGTGAAGTTAAGAAAGGCATGTGCAGTGAGGAGCCAGGAGCAGGATGATGGGTTTGTGTTTTTTTTCAATCAATGGAAAGAGCAAGCCAGCATATGCCTACTAACTCCTACTGTTTTCTTTAGGCTGCTTACCGCTATGGGACATGGCATTTTTGTATGATTAAAAATTATTCATTAGCCTTTTGGATTAAGGGAATCATGTATCTTCTTTAAATGTTATGGCAATTAAGATATACTAGATGAAGTGTCCTATTTCTTTGCAAGACATTAATCTCCTTTCAGAGAATATAAAAGATTTGTAGGAGTTGATATAGGAAGGAATATTAAGAGAACTCTTCATGAAGTTATTTCAGTTCTGTTGTGACCTCTCAGGTGAGAAAGCCCTATGTGAGCTGTGAATAACTCACTCAAAGGGCCCAGGCAGGTTATGGTGACAGTCACAACATAGTAAATGTTGCTTTATACTCTGGATCCTTAGCTCTTCTGCAGACAGGTCTTACTTCAACTGCAAGGTCATCCAAGATGAAGTTGTAAAGGCCAGTGTGGATCTGTGTGGACAGGGAATAGAAGCACAACACTATTTATATGCTATGCAACAGAAAGCATCAGGCAGGCTTTAGAGAGAGAGCAAAGATGTGGCTGTGTTTAGAGCCATGCTGGTTAATGCAAAAGTTTGCTCAAGGCAAAACTCTCTCTCTGGGGTATTTTTAGCCTGGACAGATGGTGTGCACACAACATGGAAACTCAAGCCATCCCACCTATTTCATACTTACTGGTCATGCTTAGGGGATATGGGAAGTCCATGTGTCATAAGACTGAGTATTTGGGGACCTTGAGATCTACCACACCTGCACTGTACTGCTGATGTTAGGATATATGCAGTAAGTCTGATATCTACTGTATTAGACTTACTGTTAAGACATGAGTAGTTTATTCAAGGTGTGGAATGATGAGGACATCCCAGTTGAGTTACATTCTTTCTGCATCCACCAAGGACTTGACCTGCACTTGTGCACAAGACATTTGGTTGGGATTTCCAGATATTCTATAGTCATAATAGATTATTTTTCCAGACCATTTATTCTATTTAGACCTGGTTTTCCAGTCACAATAGTGGATATTTTGAACACCAAATAAACAAGTCTTTAAGAAAATTACTAGAAAAAGAAGACATGTGCCTCCAAATTTTTGAAGCTAAGATTAACAGATTTACTTAAACTGATAGAAAAGGATGTGTGCACACACCTATTGTGGGTCAGTGTTGGTTCAATTTATTTATTGTATTTAAAAACAATATAAAGTCAAAGAAACAGGAGCAATTTCTGACCCAGTGTTCAGAACCTAAAGCAGAATTTATATCAAATATTGTGTTAATGTGCAAGTTGTGGGAAGCACCGTGGCTTGATGATGGTGAGATGCAGTGAAAAATTGAGGCCAAATAAAGGAAATTTAGAAAAAAGAAAAACTCTTTGGTAGTGGCACAACCTCATTTCCTTTTGCCTACTTAAATGTAAAAAATGGTAAAATTAGTGGATTTTTATAAAAGTGAACAATAGTCATCCCATTCTATTAACTGGGAAATTTGCCATTAACTTAATGGGACAGAGGTTCCAGTTCCTGTACTTAATCACCAGAAATATAATTTTATTGAGTAGTAACAGAGCAATTTTGAAACACGTATTAGATGTCACTCTCATACATAAAAGCTGTTCCTTGAGGATTGTATTGCTTAGCCTAGAATAATTAACATTTATAATAGTGTTGTCATTTGCAAGGAGAGTAAGGATCAAACAGAAAAATTAACAGAATAACTTTTTGACATAAATCAAGCAAGCATTATTCAACCTTACCTGACCACATAATTCACCTCCTCAAACTAAATGACTACTTGTAATAAAGACCTACCAGTTTAATATCAGAGCATCAGGTCTAAATTGCTCTCTGCAGATCACTGGATTTTTCTATACATGCTTGTGTACATGGGTACAAGGGAGCAGAGTAGTAACTTGATGATCCTTCACATGTTTTTAAAATTATAACCTGCAGAGCTGGAAAATGCTATGCAGGATGGGGAACTGAATGATCATACCCTGGATATTATGATTATGATCTTTCATCTGCACTACCCTATCTGGAACCTGTCGTGTTTTAAAGACATCACCAGCTATGAATGTATAATGTGCCATACTCTGTAGTACAGTCACCTTATGAGCGAAACAGCAATTGACAACATCCTACCTTGCTGCATGAGAAATTTGGGGACAGGATGAGAAATTCTCCTGCCAAGTGACAATGCAGCTAGAAATTATCTAGGTCAGCTGTAATCACCAAATGTAACATGATATTGGGACAACTAAATTTAATTTCATTATACACAGTGAGACAATGAAGGAGCCAACTCTATTTCCCAGTCTTTTTTTTTTTTCTTTCAAATAGAGCTTGTTTACAGTATAAAATAGTCTCCATTAGAAGGAACCATAAAGAGTAGTTCTTCTATTTCTTACTTCACCTTCTGTTCCTTCATCATTGAGTATGAGCCAGTATGAGAGATTGTCTCTTGTATATCCTCTACAGTATCCCAGGTCTTATTTAAACTCTTTTTTAAATCAACCATTGTTTTCTTGGAGAACTTCACAGAGTCACAGCTTGCAATGATAAATTTGTGAAATGGCTGGAGTTGTCATTTGCTGTGTTTTTCTACTAGGGAAAATAAACTGAAATCTTTTCTGCTGGGCTACTCCAGCACAAGAGAGTAAGACAGACATATACCACAGCAATATCAACTTGTATGGACAGAGCTGCTGTCTTTCTCCTTGTGTCAGGAGGTAATAGCACACACTTATCACTATCTAGATGAAAAGGTTCTAGAGAAGAGGCAAGAAGCAAGATTTCTTAGAAGAAGACCTAGAGTCCCTAGAAAATTGGAAACCCAGTGGTTTCTCTTTATAGATACGTAAAATATTGCTAAGGAAGGTTATCATTTGACTTCAAGATAAGATGAGTTTTTGGGCAAACTTTGGGTTTAGACCTAAGCGGAATGCAATGCAGGAATCTCGTCTGAAGGCCAGATAGGATAAAAATCTCCTTCAGAGATGGAATAACTTCATTGACAGACAAATAATGTAGTCAACTGACAGTTCAATAAAACTGGAGACTTGTAGATGGGCTTTGTTATGTTAGATAAAAGTATCATGTCTGTGCTTTTACAGATCCTTCTGTTTGCTTTCTTCTTTCTTGAGTGGAGCTTCTTCAGATGGATGGGCATCTTATTCCCTCTCTTATTCTCTATTCTCAGTTTGCCCCATCCAAGTCTAGTGAAATAAGCAATGGTATCTCATTACATCTCATCCTATATCTTTAAATAAGTCTCTATGCATTTTGGGAAAAGCAAGGGGACCTCAAAGGATCCCATCTGTCCACAGATATGTCATGAACAACAGCACCACAAAAATTTCAAGTTGTTCATGTCAACAAAGTGATATGATAGTAGCTGAGTGGGAGGGTTTTTTACAAAGTGTTGGCTTTTCCCAGTTTTACCATCATTGTATGACCTTGGTGAACTCACTTCAGCACATATCAGATGATCAATGTGCAATATGAGGATAATCATATTGAAAGGCTTTTTACAGTTTCCTGACATTCATGAAAGACAAGTTAAATAGGCAAGCTTAGGTTTCTTATCTCAGGATGCTGTATGGATGAAGCATGATGTAACTCCTGTTTGCCTCTATTCCATGTTGTAGTCTGGCCTCTGACGTCTTCATGGGGATGGCAGAGTTGTCTCTGTTTTCACAGGGTTTTTTGTGGAGGATTACTGGAACTTTTAGAAAAACCTATGACAAGAACACATCTTTCTCTCTCCTTCCTGCTGTCTTGCCCACTGCATGATTTTAACCACAGGGCATGATGTTTTCTTCCTTGCATCTCACTGATGTATGAGAAGCCAGTGAATCATTAGGAAGTGTCTGAGCAAGCATGAACAGTCCACACACAGGAAAATGAGTTCAGTGTCATTGCTGCTGTAGTGTATGCATGGGCCAGGTAGCGAAGGAGAGCCTCCACACCTTTTGGGAAATCAAATTAAGACTGCATTGAAATGTACAAGCTGTTCATCGAAACAATCTGATTTCAATGCAGGGGGGAGGGTGTATGTGATGGGGGGGGAGAAGAGATTGTGGGAGGGATGGAGGGCAGGAATAAGTGAGAATTATGAAATGACATGTCAGAAAAGCCATTTCAGATAAACCACAGAATTCCTTTGCCAGGATGGAAAAATATGAGACCTGGCCTTGCTCTGCTCTTGTAAATCTCTGGCTGTGGGGGCCATGATGGAGGATGAAGTACTGTGCAGTGCTGGCTCAGAGTTGAATCAATTTCTCCATGTAGACTTTTATGTCCTGCTGTGTGAAATTGAAAGATTATTTCTTTCAGATTTCAGTTTTCTGGCTTGTTGGAGTTATTTACAAAATCCCAGTACTGCCTCCACCTCCCTTAGCTAGTCCCACCATCAGGTAGATCTGGCTCTGTTCCCAACTCTCAAGAAGTAAATCTCCCTAGCCAGTACTGCTGACTAGCTCTTGGTTTCTTTTCTGCACGTTGTTGTTTGCTTGTTGATCCGTGCTGTAGGATGGAGCACAATTAAATGAAGAAAAATGAAAACGTGGTGCTATGCCAGACAGTTTTGCTGCTGTCTTACTGATTATGAAAGATGAGTGTGATTCTGGGCATGCAGACAAGAATGGATAATGCTATGTCCTTGATGTGCTCCACTTCAGGCAGCTTCTTCAGAGCTCTGGTCCTTCTTCAGAACCTGTGAGAAAAGTGACAGTGCTGGTGTAGGCAGGAGCCGCCTTTGTCCATGGGATTTTTTCTTACAGGGTTTGTCAAAACTTAAAGTGTATAATGGTTTTATGTCATTCGATAGTCATTAATTTGAGATATATCTTTGCATAAGATGAAAATCTAACCTGCACTGAAAAAGCCTGGCAGTAACTTTGCACAAGGATTTTCCTGTCATAAACCAGCCCATCTTCTTCTACTGTTTCTTGTTCATTCAGTAAAAACACAAGTTCTCACACCAGATCTTACTATTATTATTAACTATTACATTGGCTTAAAAACTATTCCCACTTCTTTCCTCCTTCAAGGCCTCTGTTTTCTTCTTCTCTTCCTTATGCCTATTTCTACCACTATATCTATCTCTTGTTTTCCCACATTGTCATTTGACATATGTTTTCCTTTTTAAATTTCCTCTTCCAGGTTCCTCATCTTCCATGACCACCAATATTCTTAATTTTCCATTCTGAGCGTATCACCCATGCACTCATAAAGCCATGTATGCATGTCCTGACCTCATGTTTGTCTGGGCTTCTGATCCTTGCTGCTTTGCAACCAATATCACATACCTTTTATCCTGTCTCTGTCACCCATCTTCTTCTGGATGGTTTATTCGGGAAGATGATGATAAAATATTAAAAGTTTAATTGAGTTATCCTTGACTGACTCATTACAGTGTCCTCCGAACACTAGTGAAGGCAGAAGACTCCCATGGTGAAGCCATGGATTATGGCAGCTCTGCCCTTTTAGAAATATTTGATGCAATGCTCAGCATCTTAATTTTCAAGGTGAGGCTTGATCAAAATGGGAGGACTGTTTGACTACTATGCATGACTACTCATGGGTGTTGGGTGTGCCTCTAGATTGCCTATTGAGAAACTGTGTCATACATCATGTGGACCGGGTGAACAAGTAAAGATCTTGGACATAGAGTTTGATCAGCTTTGGAACTAGGTCTACTGAATACCATGATAGTATCTCCAGTTTGTCAGCCTTTAAATCTGTTAATTCCTTTGCTAAAGTGGTTCAAAACCATAAAGGTTTCAATAGGTTTATTGCTTCTGCTGCTCCTTCAATAACTACATATATAAATTTTAACATAAAAGCTTATCTTTCCTTCTAGAAAACTAAATTTTTAATCCAGATAATTATTTAAGCCCTAATTGTTTTCTTGAAAAGTAGGCAAGTGGCCCTTCAGAAATGAAGAACTGAGGATGCTCTAATGGTAGAAAAGGAAGCAGATATTAAGCTGGTAAGAAATTGGGTATTGGATCTTGGATACTTGTCTGAGAACAAAGACCACCTTTTCTGTCCTTGCAACCCAGAAAATCTCAGCTCCAACAGCAAACTACAGCCTGCATTATTTCAGCCAGATTTCTCTCATACTTTTTCTGTGGATCCCTGTGCTGGTTTGTGGTCTGATCAGAACAAAAAAATCCCATTCTTTTCCTCTTCCTCGAATATTCATCTGCAACATGCATGGAAGCAGAATATTTATTGAAACTCAGAATAGACTGGTCATTTTTCTTCTTTCTCCACATTTTAATTTTTTATTAATTTTCTTACAAGCTCTTGGTGCTTCATTGTGCTTTATGTCACAATAACATTTTTGCACTAGAAAGATCTATAGAAATAAGCATGTCCTAAAATGTGTTAGAAGGGAATTTATAAATTCTGATTCTACCTAGGGATTTAGTCTGAAATTAAGTAAACACTGTTGGAGAATCAAGTATGGAGCTTTCATATGTACGGTGACAGATTCATAGATATTAGGAGTTGGAAGGGACCTAGAAGATCATCTAGTCCAACCCCCCTGCCACAGAAAGGCTTGCAAAACACAACTGGCTGTTGGTGGGATGCTTCACACCTCCAGCACCTTCCAGGCCTAAGTCTCCTGGAAATACATTCACAACAATCGTTTTTTTCACTAGATGGAAGAGATATAGATTTCCACAGATCTGTGAGGATTAAATGCCCAGTTGGGTTGACTTGAAAACATGGAGTGAACAACTCAAAAAAAAAAATTACTTCAGCTTTCAAGTGATGGGTTTGTCTGCATTAGCATGAACAAATTCCCCATTGTATTCACCACAGAAAGGCTTTTCTTCCCATATCGGCCTGCAAGGGCTTTTTGTTCCAAGGGGATTTTTTTTTTTCCACCATAGAACAAACATATTTATTGTCAACACTGCAAAAAATCCCTGCTTTCCTTATGTCTGAGTTCCCATGTGTCTCTCTTACACTATCCCAAGGCATTGATAGACTGTAGGATATTGTTCCAGGGCCTTATCTGGTTTTCATTTCAGTAGTTCTTTTTGAGTCAACTCCTATACAGCAGCTTACCTGTGTATCTGTCTGACCTTCTGCACCAAAAGCCACTCTGTCCTTTAAGCAATGAAATAGATTTCCCTTCTTTCATCAGCCTGGCATACGAAGCCCCAGAATTTTCCCCTAGCCCCAGCCCTGTGGAGTTTCTATCAAAATTGCCAGGAAAGGATGTCAAGGCAATGGCTTTCCAGGCCTCAGCAGTGATATTATCAGACCATTAACCTGAGTAAGCTGGATCACTATACCTGCGTATTTTGACACCTCCAATCTACTTTGCACTTTCTCTTGCAGCAAACAGCTTCCTCTTTGTAGCTTAGTAGCCCTTCCATGCACTGGTTCCACATTTGCCTTTTAGGATGTGTAAGGCTTATCTGCTTCTCCTGTACATGTTTGGGGTGGGGTTTTTTTTCCTTTTTTTCTTTGTTTTTTTTTGAAAGCTAAGCCTTCAGTCAGTGTAAATGCAGTCAGTGGAACTCTACGGCCCCTGTTTGGAGACCTGTTAACCATTTGCTTTTCTTCAAAAACATTTAAGTATTGCAGGTCAAATCAATAGTATAACACCTAGAGCAAACCATGCAATTAACAAGAGTACATTCCTAGTAATGAGTGAGTTTTACTAGGATTGAGAAAAAAAATATTTCTTCACATATCTGGGCATCTTAATTACTGCTTTTAGTCAGGTGGGAAGATCATCTCTATTTCTGAAACAATGCTTTGCAACTGATTTCCTGTGTGTCTCTAACCACTTGAGTCTATTATATATTTGAGCCTAATATATAATGTGTCTAACATATATTTCCAAGTTTTTAAGGCTCAGCTTTTAAAGTGGTTAGGTGCATGTGTTTTTGTTGTTTGTTTTGTTTGTTGTTTTTTTTTCTTTTATAGTTTAGACAAAAAAAATGTCAATTCTTACAAATCAGGAAGCCATTTTATATCATGTAAACTTTACTCATCAGTATGAGATCAGACAGCTTATATCTATGTTTAATCTGAGTGTCATGGTTTCTCCTTTCTGTGGATAGGATGGGTTAGGTTATGGATGCCTTGACTAGTGATGATCTGAATTGCCTACTTCTGAGGCATTACAGTAGCTGTAGCATGGAAGAGGGGCATTTAGAGAAGTTCATGTGTATATGGACTTTGGCCTCAGTTTTACACATGGAAAAGGACAATAAGGCTTATGCCTTTGTGGACAGTTGTGGTGTGTGGAGTAAGACTGTATTCCTTATGGGTTGTATCACAGAAATTTTGGTACATGATGTGAAGCTGTCTTCTATCACCTACTGCTGAATGAATTTAAATCTCTCATCACTCGACACAAAAAGAATTTTTGTCATACTGAGACTGATCCTGGATACATGATGTCAGATATGAAGGGTGATTCTGCTGTTTGATCTCAGTAAATACGTGGCTGATCTGAAAGCATGGCCTCCCTGCTTAGGCAGGTGGCACTCATCATCTAATGATCAAAAGCAGCAGAGCTCCTTAGTAACCAAGTGAAGCTGCAGAGAACTATGGAATTATTACAGAGAGAAGTCTTGCTGCAATCAAACATCTTTCTTTACTGAAGCAATATCCACATACCAGTTGTGATTATTTTGTGGTTACAGCACCCTTTATGTTACAGGCCATCTCTCTTCTTCCAGCTGGATGAAGGATGAAGGGAAGCATCCTGCCCATCACCACTAGCTGATGAACAGAAATAAGCCAGAAACTGAGCAGTTCTCTTTAGCTATTATTCTTTGCTGCCTGCACTTCTATGGGATAGCAAGACTTCATATACCCTAAAACCAGTTGCTTTATTTTTAATGTCCCTAAATGTTTAAAGACATGTTGATTGAATTTACAAAGGTTTCAATCAACATGGCTTTACCAAGTGGAGGTCATGTTTGACCAACCTGATGGCCTTTTATGAGGACATAACCAGGTGGATAGATGATGGTAGAGCAGTGGATGTGGTTTATCTTGATTTCAGTAAGGCATTTGACTTAAAGTGTAGTTCTTGCATCTGGGAAAGAACAACCCCAGGTATCAGTATAGGTTGGGAACTGACCTGTTGGAAGGCAGCAAAGGGGAAAAGGATCTGGGGGTCCTAGCTCTGCTCTCGTGGCCAAGAGGGCCAATGACATTCTGGGGTGTATTAAAAAGAGTGTGGCTAGTAGGTCAAGAGAGGTTCTCCTGTCCCTCTACTCTGCACTGGTAAGGCCACATCTGGAGTATTGTGTCTAGTTCTGGGCTCCCCAGTTCAAGATGGACACAGAATTGCCTGAGAGGGTCCAGTGCAGAGCCAAAAAGATGACGGAGTGGAGTACCTCTCGTATGAGGAAACACTGAGGGAGCTGGGGTTCTTTAGCTTGGAGAAAAGGAGACTGAGGAGTGACCTCATCAGTGTTTATAAATATAGAAAGTGTGAGTGCCAGGAAGGTGGAGCCAGGCTTTTCTCAGTGATGCCCAATGACAGGACAAGGGAGCAATGTGTGGAAGCTGAGGCATAGGAAGTTTCATGCAAACATGAGGAGGAAGTTTTTCACTGTGAGGGTGACAGAACACTAGAATAGGCTGCCCAGGAGGGTTGTGGAGTCTCCCTCTCAGGAGATATTCAAAACCAGCCTGGACGCATTCCTGTGTGATCTGGTCTAGGTGATCCTGCTCTGGCAGGGAGGTTGGACTGGATGATCTTTAGAGGTCCCTTCCAGCCCCTGACATTCTGTGATTCTGTGATTCTATTTCACAACACTGGAGGGACTGTATTCTTTTAAATGAGGCAGAATTTGCTTACAGGAAATCAGTTAAACCAGAAATAATTATCAGGTATGCCTTTTATCATGCAAATAGTTCTTTAAAAGCAGATTTTCTCCTGAATCCAGCTGCAAGTAGAGGTTAGAAGAGTTTGTGGTCTTTGTTAACATACGTCCATTCATCGTGACATTCATATCTGCCAGTTGAAGACAGCATTTTTCAGGCACCACCCAACTCTGAATTTATGAGCTAGCTCAACCAGGCTGTTGAACACCTGGGAGGGTGGGCTCACATCTTTCTGTAGTATTTTTATGTTCTCCAAGTGAAGCAGAGAATATGTGAAACTTAATCCAAACCCTCAGATACAGAGAAAGTGTGAGGGTCTCAGTGTATTGATTTCTAATATGAGATGTGGTCTGGTTCTCAAATGGCTCTTGGAAGTGTTTTTAATATCATTGATGTGATACTAATGGCAGAACTCCCTAAAAGGGCATCTATTATAGCTGCTTCCAAGTACTCTTAAACTTTCTGGTACAGCTATATTGAATTGCTAAAAAAAGAACTCTATGTAAAAAGCACATATTTTTCCACTCCCCAGGGAAAATGATCAAGATAAATCTTGTTTCTTACTGAATGCTGCAGCAGTCCAGATGTTTTTTTTTCAGACAGATGTTGCTTTGCCTAACAACAGGCATCATTGCTCCTGAGCTGCTATTTTGCATGTACACAGCGTCTGTTCCTGAGCTGCAAAAGCTGCAAGTCAGTGATTTTTTTTCTCTCACTTTTTGATATTTTTACTTTCTGCTCAGTTCAAATAACCAAATAGTTTCCTATTTAAGAAAAACAGTAAATAATGAAATATGTTTAAAAACTTCTGGAGCACTAAAGTCTTAGATAATAAATGCTTCTTATTTCATTTGAATATACTTCTGAGTTCCACAATATAACTACATGCTGTAGTGCACAGAAATACTGTCCCTTTGCTTTCAAGCTGCCACATGGCTTCATTTGCTGTTTGCTAAATGTAGTATTGAAAGGGACTATGAAAATATCCAGAATGTGTTTCAGTCATAGTCTCTCTCAGCTGTCTCTGGCAAGTTAAGAACTTCAGTATCTTTAGTTGTTCCTAATGTACAAATTATCTGCTTCTTTGATCATCCCTATTTCCTTTATAATAACTAGGTTTCACATCTTTTTGCCATAGAAAGTTCTGCTGTTTATCAGTCTATGTGAGGATTGGTCAGATTGTGATTTATTGCATGCCATACTACTTGTCTTTGGTTCTCCTTTTATTTCTTAATTTTTCTGATGCTGTTTTGTTTTTGTTATCTGTGTAGCCACAGGCCATCTTTGTGTATACGAATAGGAATTTTTCACAGGGCAGCTCGTATATTTGCCTGATTTATCCTCTTGAGTGGTTGTTTCTTTCCATAGACTCTAGTCCACAAAGCTTCAAAGATGGGAATGTAATTGGGTGCCCTGTGTTGCACAGGATGAACCTGGATCTACACAGCTTAGCCAAAGAATTTTTGAAATCAATATGGTGCAATGCTTAAATCTAATGATTTATGACATACATGAAGTCAGATAAAATAATCTAGCAATCTCTTCTGCCTTTAAATTATGTGTATATGTGATCACCACAGTTATTATTAGTTTGTGTTTTCAGACCCTGGTTCTGGAAGGGTAGGCAGATATCTAAACCACCTAATGTTAGTGAAAAAAAAAAAAAAAGCAGTGGCTGAATTGGTGCAAGTCAAAAATACACTGAACAGTCATTCTTGGGTAACAAAGACTATTTCTCAGAGTACAAAACTAAAGGGACTGAAAATGCTATCAAGAAGCTGATGGCTTCGCTTCCCCTGTCCTGTCAATATATGACTTGTGTCTTTGAAGGAGTGTACAATTTTAATCAAAGAAAGTTACAGGAAAGGTTCACAAATCTACTGTGCCAGTTGCTGGGAGAAAATAAATTAAAAACAGAGGGAGTTTATCAACATAAAGTCCATGCCAAGAAATAGTCTCCACACCTGTTTCTTACTTCTCAGACTAAAGATGCAGAGCTTTGTTGAATTGTTGAAGAGGATCAAACCTCAAGAGCAGAAATCTTTCCTTGGAATAAATATTTGAAGGAATGCTATTTTCCTGATAAGTTAATGTTACAGAACAGAAATAACATTACTGTTTGGAAAATATTAGAAATCTAAGAAATTGCTTTTTTTTTTTCTTATTAAACAGATATGTATGTTCAGCTTTAGTGATCACATCTATTCTTAACAAAGAATATTTTATGGAGTCTTTCAGGGAAAAAAAAATCCTTCAGGATCATTTATATCCCAATGTCATGTACCTTTTCAGTTTCTACCAATCATTCATCAGTTTTCAATATTCAGCGTGACAAGTTCTTTATTATTAGGGTACCTTTAGTCCTCTGAGAAATTCATTAGAAGCATTCTCTCCAGTATTTACGTAAATAATAATTGTGAAAATTATAACCAGTAGAAAAAAGTATTTCTTGATATACAAAAGCCATAATAAAAACATGATAAGAGTCTTTACTATCCCATTCAAAATAATTTGAGTCCTCTTTCATAACGTGCTTAGTTTCATCTGGGACTAAAAAGACTTTAAATGCTTAAGTTTATAAAAAGCTGCTTTCCTTAGATCATGTATGAATTGCAGGTATGTTTTCAAGAACCAAAAGCGTAAGTGAAGTGTTAGCTGTCATACAAAAAAAAAAGAAATATTTGCTCTTTCAAGGAATATATCCAATGTTATTTTGCAATTAAAATTATCAGCTTTAAAAAAAATAAAAATGAAATACATTAAGAGAATGTACAGTGATACATAGTGATACTTTATACAAGCATGTGAAATGACTGGTTCTTTACATAACCGATCAAAAGAGAAAATGAGTAACCACATAAACCTAAAAAATATATATAATGAAATATAAAGTGAAAGCTGAAAAAAAATTCAATTGCATAGGATTTTGCAGAACCTTAAACTTCCATAAATTACAGAAGAATAAACCACATTATAAAGCAATTATATCCAGTTAAGATCCAGAAAACTTTCTAATAACAGTTTTCCAAGACTGGGCAGTTTGAGCATTGACTTGTATAAATCTTCCTACTAGCCTCTGGTGCATCAAATATTTCAAATCTTCTAACATCCATTGAGTAGGGAAGACTGCCTGATTCCCTCTTGGAAGACAATATATTAACATTCTCTAGCCATTATCATTAATTAATCCAGGCAATAAAACACTGCAAACAGCAGACCAGCTATCTCTTGGCATGCAACTCCTAATTTACACTCAACCAGTATGGCTTTATTCCAAGTTTGACCCACGAATTCTTGTATTTTATAAACATTAAGTATCATTCATCATATTCAGTGAAACAACCTTTTCCTACTATTTATTGATATCTATACATATAACTATACATATGTGTATGTGTACAAAAGCGCATACATAGCACATAAATTCAAAGTGGTTTTTGAAATTGTGTTTTGAAGCTATACAATTTGGGCTATGATGTCCATCAAACTGTTTTTTTTTTTAGTGAATTTCTTTCAGCAGCTTCTAGTCAAACATTTTCTTCATAAGGATTGATATAAATCTTTTTTTTTTTTCACCTCTCACTTTTTTCAGTTCAGTTACAGACCTACAGCACCTCATACCTTTTCTGAAATTTGAGCTGTGAGATCACAGTTCACATCCAGATATCTAACATTACATCAGCTGTAAATGTAATGGTATTCATTTAAGATGGACCTGTTGAAGCAAGTCCAGAGGAGGCCACAAAAAAATATCAGAACCCCTCTGCTACAAGGACAGGATGGCAGAGTTGACATTGTTCAGCCTGGAGAAGGAAAGTCTCCAGGAAGACCTTATTGCAGCCTGCAGTACTCAAAGGGGGGATTATAAGAAAGATGGGGACATATTTTACAGTAGGGCCTGTTGTAATAGGACAAAGGGAGGTTGGTTAAAAGTATTTTAATAAATATGATTGCCTCTGCTTTTACAGATAAGAAGACCTTAAACACTACATTAATGGATAACAAAATAAAAAACAAAAAAAAACCCAAACCCAAACAAACAAAAAACACAAAAAAAACAACCAACCAACAACAAAAAAAAACCCCACACAAAAAAAAAAAAAAGCAGTTAAATGAGCTCTTATCATCACATGACCTGCATTTCTCTCTGGAGCTATCTGGACCTCTGCACTTTTTATTCTGATGCTTCATGTAAATCCTTACGATTCAGGGTGAATCTGTAACTATCTGTCTTGCTCAGGCATGTGGGAAACAAGCAGATCAGAGGTCATTTCTGAGTTGATGGGTGCTTAAAAGAGTAGCATCCTGAACCCGGGATCAGCTTTGCCATGTGGCTTCATCCTTAGAAGCTGATTAGCACAGACAAGAGCTCCTCACTCACAGTCACGGCTTATGACAATTTGTGATGGCTGAAGCTCTTACTCTGACTATGGAGCTCTGAGACTGTTGATCACACAGAAAGAACGCAGTTCAGATGCAGTTTGTGTTTTGGTAGCCTGTGTAGAGGGGATAGTCCTGATTAACAGCCTTTTGTGACAATGTAAGAAAATGAAAGTTGGATGATAAACTTCTCTCAGCTTGTCTTAATTTTTTATTTTCCATTCTGTTCCCAGTATTTTGCAGTTTCAGCATTTCAAAGTCCAATGTGAAGCCTGATTTTTTTTATTATTATTTTTTTCCCCAGTTTGAGCAGTAAAGCACTGTGAGAGAAACCTGCTTTGTAGACACAGTATTCTATATGTGATTAAATGTCTTTAGCGTGTGCTGTGCCTTTCCCTCTCCTCTTTTTACTTGTCACAAGTTGAGAATTTATCACTATTACCTGCAACTAAGGAGAGCCATCAAAGGCAAACAAATTACAAGTTGTTTTCCACACCAGACGGTTTTCAAGTTTCCTGAGGGCTCTGTTTGTTTATTTCCCAGAAATAATTAGATAGTTAATTCCCCAGAATTTCTTGCTGGTCTTTTACATCATCTCCTTTGATAAATCATTTGAGGCATCACATAATCAAGTGTTGCCATAAAACCTTTATACACATCCATAAAGTAGATTACATTGTGTGGGAAATCATTAACCTCCTCTACTTAAATTATGCTGTTTTTACTAAAAAAGGTGCAGGTAAGCATGGGTACAGTACAGTAGCTTTCACATTTATCTCTGGCTCAAGAGTTAAATCCACTTGACAGCATTATCAGACACAGTGTCTGAAAAGAAACACCTGGTGAATCCAAATTCCCTGTTGGGTTTTCTGATGGTGGTTGTGGTGGGTTGTTTAATCTCAGTTTTCTCTGCCAAGCCTTTGTCTTTTATCTGTGACAATAGCAGAGTTACTCTGAATAATTAAAAAATTGTGTATTACTGGTTGGCAAACACTTCAATTTAATATTCCCAGACCATCCTGCACTGGCTTAGTCAGGTCATATATTGAATAATGTTTTGCTTTACAGTAGATGTTAAAGCTCATCTAACTGATGGGAACATTAAGTCTATCTCCAACAAGTAAATTAAACAGTGTCTGGGAACAGTCCCAAGCACTAGAATACAATAATCTCTTCTGAACTGTTGGGAGCATCTGTGACATGGTGTTTGTCTCCCTCAACTAATGTTGTCCCAAATAATTCCCAAGTCTGGATCAGAAAGCAGGAAAAAAACAGAGATGATTCCCACCAGGCTCCTTTTTATGCATCTGTGTTGTTTTGGAGGTTAAGACAGGTTACTAAATTAGACATTGCTCCATGTTGTAGTTGGCCTCAGAGCTTCTGAATGGTTTTTATGCACTTAAATTAACTATGTAGGTGCAGCCTAATTTAGCACAGCCCCTGTGAGAACAGCATCTTTGGGGGTAGTCCTCACAACTCTGATAAGCAGAGTTCAGATGTTACCTTTCTCCATCAGCACAGACAGGGCAAAGACTTGGGCACATCTTCCCAACCTCATTGCATAGATTAGTACTGAGCAAGTAAACAAATAGGGATTAGATTCAGTCCTATTTTACATTTGTCTTACAGCACTGTTTCTGGTGGAATTCTTTGTAATCTGTTCCATCAAATTTATTTGATAAATAATGTCTCCATCTTTAGGTTTTTGTACGGTTTATTGATAACTGTAACAATTTCCCTATCATATCAACGTGAAGTCTTGACTGATGGAAAACTACAGTTACATGGGCGTTATGAATGCCTAGCACTCAGGAAAAAAAATGTTTCAACTTAACATGAAGTTTGTTCAGAACACAGACATGCCCTCTACCCCTCACAACTGTGACTTCAGTAAATCAAATAATGGCAAAATAAAATCAGTTACACAGTAAAATCAATCAATCATCAAAACCACAAGTCAAAGTAGGATCAAAAATGGAAAATTCACCTTTTTAAAGCGTAAGAATTATTGCCAATGAGAGAAGCCATAGCAGCACTATAAAGTCCCAGAACTTTTCTCTCTTGGTTGTTCATGGAATATTATGTGGTTGTTGGGAATTATTTCAGATGCTATGATGATGTAGACATTAATATTTATATTCTTTATTAATAATTGCATGTACTGTTTTGAAAACATTACAAACATTTACCACCCTGTTGAAGAAACAGCTGTTTTCCTCATTTAATAGAGAGAAAGAATATATGCCTTGGTCTTTGTCTCCAGATTAGAGTGGAAAGGGCTGTCTCTCCCTTTTCTGCATGCTGAAAGATATCAGTTGAGCTTCCTGATAGATGATATAATAACAGTGTAGCACAGCATCCCTTTTGATGTCAGATCTTCATAGAAATACTGACCCATATAAAGAGAAACATTGTTTTGCTTATATAATAAAATATTTCACAAGTATGACATATTGGTAAGTGCAGAGTAAGGCTGGCAATTTATATCCACATGTGAAATATAAAGATAGGATTGTACATTCATAACTGCAAATAACTGCTGCTGGAATCGTGTTTCCGAGCAGATTTCTGGGCAACTTGTGTTGGGAAAATATAATTCTTTTTTCCTAAGTTCTCCTGTAGCACATACTTATACAGCACCTAACACACACACATAAAATAAAATAAAATAAAATAAATAAAATAAAATTCTTAAATGGCTACATCTATTTTTTCATATTTCTTTTAATAAAAATCTGAAATTTAAATAAAAAGCTGTCACCTTTTTATTTGATTTGTTTTTTCTTAATAAAAAAAGCAAGAGAGAAAGCTCAGTTGTCCTTTTCCCTAATAATTAATGGGCCCCTGCTGGGAAAACTTCATTGTCATTCTTTGCTCCCCTAGGTCATATGGCTTTTGCTGAAATGGGAAAGGCTTAATCTAAACGTTCACTTTACTTTTACTTGTAACTTTTTTTTAAAAAATAGGATATTTTTGTGTCTATTTTTCTGATTTTATTATTATTGCATGTGGTACACCAGGTGATGGTACTAAACATTTATAGAATAAGGTTTCAGAAATACAGTGGTTGATATCTTAAGAGAAAATCCTGTCTTACAAAAGGAAGAATCAGGATTTGTTCAGTCTAATTTTTTACTTCTAACTGTGGCAATTATGTTAAGAGTTCAGTTGTTTTAGACTGCCTTTTTAGCTGGTGGACAGAAGCACCTTCATTTGGCAATGGGTTATTTCCATTGTTCAAAAGGATTACGCTTTTAATTTAGCAGCTCAGTTAAGTGTTTAAGGTCAGGGTGGAGGAATCTGTACCCCCAGATCCTCAAATACCAAACTTTAGCTGAATATTGAGCTATTCATTTTGGTAAATCATGTGGAACCACCTGGAAAGGTCTTAAAATGTGCAGAAGGCCTCCAGAGAATGTTAACCTCATCCCAGGTCTGTAAAAGCTCTACAGCTTTTGAACTTATTGTGATTTTCTTAACTGATGTAGATTATGCAGTCTGGAACATTTTCAAGTGTTGGAGGAGGAGATTTGTGTGCCTTATGTATGAATCTTCTTTTTTTTTTCTAGTAGGCCATAAAATGTTATAAGGACTAATCCCACCTGGAATCTGCTACATTGTTTCCACTAAGATTCTGGCACCATTCTGTTCATGGGCTTTTTCAATGCAAATTTGTCCTCTCATATTTGACTAGAATAAGGTAGTCCTCACTCGGCCCAGAGTACCCGTTTTCTCAGTAATGATGCTTTCACTGTTACATCCCTTTTACATAGGCATTTGCTATATAGGGAGTACAGGAAGGAGTGGATGAAAACTCATAATGCCACCATCCATCCAGTCTTTCAAAGGTGATTATATTCTCCACAAGGCATAATGATCTTGCCTTTTTCAGTTTTTCTCTAGTGTGCTGAATTGTCAGCAGGGTAAATATTCACCTTTCTTCATAAATAAGTAGTGGCTTTGTATCAAACCTATGTCCAGCCACAGATCAGTAAAGCTTTGAATAGCACTGGAACAAAACAGCTTCACAAATGTGAGAAGCTCATGCAATTTCTTCTGGTTAGGATTCACTTTGAGGTTGTTTACACACCCTTAAACACAAACAGGGGAAGATCTATTATTTGATCAGACCTGACTCTCAAACAGAGATCTCATTATTGTGGCTTTCAACAGCACAGTTGTATTTTCAGGCTTTGAGAGATGTAGCAGCACTTCATTATTACCAAAATGAGGAGAAAAAAAAATAAAAGGGATGTTCATTTCTTTAATGGCTATTGAGAGAAAAATGTCCCTTTCTTTGTCATGCCTGGTGAAAAACTGATCCAGAAAGATGCTTCATATCTTGCCATGCTCTGGGAGATCAGTGGGTATTCTAGCTAACTCCCATTTTTCATGAAACTAAGCACCAGAATTCTCATTAGAATTAATGAGGTGGAAGGGCATCTAGTCATTTTGCTAGCACTGAGAAGGCTACAGTCACAAACACCACCAATGCTTCTCTGCTACATCCTTAATTTTGTAATAAATCATATATAAATCCCCTCCCCAAAGTAAAAATCTTTCTTTTCCACCCATTCCTTTCCTCCATTCCTATTCACCTTTGCAGATGAGATCAGGGTCTTTGGGAATAAAATCTCATTTGCATTCAGAAACCAACTTTTAAGAGTAACTCAGTACATCTAGTAAGACAACATCAGATCTGTCCAATCTCTGATCGATTTAATAGGGGCAAGGGCATAAGCAGGCAGGACTTAGGATTTTCATTCTTATTTCCACAGAACCCTTCTGGGTATTTTACAAAGCTGCTAAAGTTCACATTGTAGGACAAGGTAAAATGTCTTTGAGGCATCGAGTAGCACACATTTAATGAAGATAGAAAGCCAATCACTTAACATCAGATGAGGAACAGCAATTTCCTTCAGTCTGGCACTTTGTGTATTGAACAAAATTGCATGAGAGCTTTGAGCGCTAGGAGAGCTGTCAAGCAGCCGTTTGTCTGGGAGCTGGAGCAGTCCCCTTGGAAACAGCTTAAACCTTTTAAATGAAAGCATTACAAAATGTACATCTGTGTGCAATATATTGTCTATAGCCTCAACTGTCAAGGGCCAGGCAACACAACGTTTTTATATATTTTTTCCTGATAATAATTTTCTTGCTTTCACATATAAACATAGCTTCCTTTCAGACTTCGTAGTACTCTACTCAATAAGCAAGCATCACACAAAATGTTTGCCCTAAAAACTGGTTCAGCTGGATTATTCAACCTTATCACACTTAACTCAAAAATTGTGGTACTCCCTTGACCTTTCCATTGCACATACATAGAGATTTCTCGTTAGCTAAGACAAAATGAGAAACTTGACAGTCACCCTCTGTATATTAGGTTAAGAATAAGTGGGTTTGTGGGTTACCTGTTAAGGAACATACTTGTTGCCATATGTCATGACCTGTATATAACACTGGTTCAAATTCAGAAATCTGTATTTTACTAAAATAAATGATCTGAGAATGTGAATTATGGGCAAACATGTTATTTCTTTTATTATTTTATCTGATTTATAAAACAGTGTATTTATTTTATTCATTGTACTTTTTCAAGAAACAATGAAAATAGCTCTAAAAAAAAAACAAACCAGAAAACCAAGGATAGTACATATATATTCCTCTGGAACACACTTAGTCTCACGGCCTTATACTGCTTTGTAAGAGCAGTATAAGAGGTAAGGCTCTTCTGAAATCAGCTAAGTCTTAACAGGTAAAACTGCTTTAAGTGAGAGGAAAATCAAGTCTGTTTTTTATTCTAGTAATCTCTCTGATATTTCCTTGCCAGTGTTCCTGCTCATCTTCTCCTCCAAAGCCTGCTTGTAACTTGTACTTCCAGCAGCCACTTTCTTTAATGAAAAGTAATGCTGAGCACTGAGCAGGTTCCACTTTAGCTTTGACACAAGAAAGTGTATTTAAAGTATCTGACAGAGTTGCAAACTATATTTGATTGGGCATTTTGGAAGTTTAGAACTATTGCTTTTCTTGCCTTTGATGTCTCATTTTTGCCTCTCACTACATCCATTTATTGCTTTTAGTCACCAGACTATACCTCATCTTTGACCCTGTCATTAGCTTTTCCCAGAAGTATTTCATAACAGATATTCTTGGTCTTCAGCAAGAAGACCCTCACCATGCCTTTCTCAGAATTCATTCCATCAAGCAGGTATTTGGCCAAAGGGGTGATAACAACAAGATCACTACAAGAATGATATTGTGGTTCTGAAGCATGTATGAAGAAAGGCCATGAAGCTATTGAGGGGTCTAAAGCAAAGGTCTTATGAAGAGTGGCTGAAGGAAAAGGGGCTGTTCAGCCTGGAAAAAAGGGAGGCTTGGGGAAGATCAACTCATATTTGACAACTCCCTGAAAGGAGGTTATAATGAGGTGGGAGTCGGATTTTTTCTTCCAAGAAACAAGTGATAGGACAAGAGGAAATGTCCTCAGGTTGTGCTAAGGGAGTTTAAGGTTGGTTATTATGAAAACTTCTTCTTCCCCAGAAATGTTGTGAAACCCCAGAACAGGCTGTCCAGGGAAGTGCTGGAGTCCCTGTTCATGGAGGAATTTACAAGATGTGTAGACATGGTGCTTAGTGACATGATTTAGGGGTGGACTTGGCAGTGCTGGATAAAAGGCTGGACTTGAAGAAAGGTCTCTTGCAACAAGAAGGATTCTACGATACTATAAATATGAGCAAAAAAGATCAACATCAAATGGTTTTCATTATATAGTCTTTCTAGATTATTTTTGTGCAAGAGCACAGCATTGACTATCCCATTGCATATATTTACAAATGAGAAACACAATAGCTGATCAAGCATCTTGGTGAAGATTATACAGTGGAGATCTCATCTCTTATAAGCACAAGACCTTATTTTCTATTAATTTATACTGAACTTTATGTGAAATAGTAAAAGAAAAAAAAGTTTCTTAAAGAGAATACTATTCCATCTCTTTCGCTCAAAATAACTATATGTACTACATGGTGTAGTTACATAGATGTAAATCTTCATAATAGAATTTTAATTGCTTATTGTCACTAAAACCCTTTTCTCATTCTCCAGCAGGGCTTTCCTACTGTTTCTCTGTGATCACATGAAACATGATACTGAATTTGAGAGAAAATAATATCAGAAATGATCCAGTGTTCACAGAAGAACAGAAGATCTGTACTGCTCTTTTCTGAGAATTTTGTGATGATGGAATTGTGGTTGCTCTTTTGAAGATATTATTCATCACATGACAGTGACCCATTTGGATCAAAATAAATCCACAGCAACAAAATAAACAAGCATGGAGCAGGCCTATTATAAGCAAGTGTTGGAGAAAATAGTAGTTATACAACAGCTGGGTAGATTTTAGAAGTTGAAAATTGGGAAAGCCTCCAACCCAAGATATAAAAGACAGCTACTGTGTGGAGTAAGGCTTTACAGACCAGCAGAACAAGCTATCAATTTTCAATGAAATATTAGAAGTAGTTTAATTATATTAACCTCCTGGGAAGTCCCAGGTCTCCAAGACCACAGAGGAATTCTGGAGGGAGGAAGTTCTTTCCTCAGTTGAAGAGGCTTGGGTTAGA
>JAOEGS010016915.1:0-18161 GCA_025447755.1 Corythornis vintsioides | reverse complement strand
CCATTTTTCTTGTATAGCCTGTAGATGGCAGTCTTGTACCATTCATCAAATTGTATAGCCCTACAAATTTATATATAAAAATACATATGCACAGAAAAAGAAATATAAAACTTTAGGAAGGTGCGAAGGAGATGGAGTCTGTGGGGTTTTTCATTCTATTTTTGACATCATGAGATGGTAATTGTATAAAGTATGAAGTTTCTGTAAATCTGATTAAAAACTTTCTATGTTTCTGCATTTTATATATTTATGGAAATAATTTCTTTGTCACAATGACAATAACACAAATAGTTATCTCTAAACTATTGCTGATATCTCTTAGAAAATAAGTGCCTCTGAAAAACTGATGGGATACTGTCATGCTTCACTAGGCTGAATGAGTGTAGACAATTTCAGAATTGGACATCATATTATGAGTAATGGGGAACTTTTCCTTAATATGGTAACAAGAAACCTTGCATTTAGGAATATAAAAGCCCTAAATATTAAGAAAATTTTATTTGAATTATTATGGATCACTTGGGTTTAATCTGAAAGACATAAATTTGGTATTTGTGCACCAGAAAATAAGAATACACGATGCCCCCAACAGATCAGCCAAACCAAAAAAGCAACTCAAAATGCTTCTGGCAGCAGAATTACAGGAAAATACTTTCTCAGTTTATACTGTGTGCAACCAAACAATACTTTAATGTATTTTTTGATACGTAGTTATACTGTGACTGATATGCTGCATGCATCTTAACAGCATGATAAGCAGTCTGGAAATTTGGGGGAAAGAACAACAAACCAACCCAAGACTCTCTAACCAGTCTTGTGACTTCTCTGTGTGTGTCACATTCTTTTTTATCAACAGGTTTTTCCTCTGCCTGTGGAAAATATTTTAAAGGTTACGTTACAGGGCTGTAATGTGAGAATCATAAGCAGATACTCCTCCTCCACAATGTGGCTTTGAGCTTTCGAGCCTTTCTGGTTTGCACAGCTAATTTATGCTTTTTTTTTTTTTGTGTGTGTGTGTGTGTGTGTGTGTGTGTGTGTGTGTGTGTGTTTGTGTGTGTGTGTGTGTGTGTGAAATTGTTTCTGATTGACCTGTAATGAAGAATTCTGCATTTGACCAACATGTCCACACTCTGCTCCTTGCAGATGCATCACAACTGAAGCATTACTTTTCATTGCCAAGCTATAAAGTGGGTCCTAACAGGAGACTAGAAACTATTCTGCCTCATCAGAATATAAACACCTCTGATATTCAGCCTCTGTTCCTTAGCCTTCCACTTGAAGAGGGCAGATCTTATTTTCACTTGTTCATTAAGTTGCCATGGAAATATATATTGGCCAATACATATAACTTGTTAAAGGATTTATTAAATAAACTGCTTATATTGCTAACACAGACTCACCTTTTTGTTCCTGCTACTTATCCTAAACAGAAAGTAAGTCTTAATTATAAAAACAACGTCTGTGAACTAGGTTTCATTACAGTATCATCTGTAGATTTCCTTCCTCATCTTAAATGTTAATTTTAGTCAAATTATGCCAACATTTCATTTGGTCCTTATTTGTTACTCAATGCCATTTGTGTAGACACTTCTTATGACATAAGGTACTCAAAAAGAACTTGTAAATGCAGACATCTAGTTTTGAAGGCTGTCTTGTGCTGCACTGTGTCAAGGTTTGCCTTACAGAAATAAGTTCAATTTTTCTGTGGAATCTAAACACATAAACTTCTTCCCACTCCAGCTTAAGTGCCTTAGAATGTGGTAAGAAATATCAATATACTTTGATATTTAAAGTGCTGTGTACCTTAGCTCCATATTCAACATGACAATTTAGCTTGATTATGTTTTGAACTTGGACCAGCAGAAATAGTAAAGCATAGGAAATAGGGAATCAAGGTTGTTGTATTATGAATTCAGTAGTGTTTATGCACAGAAGGTGAATTAAAGGCTGAATCTTAAAGCATGTTTTGATGAAGATAAATTTTGCACAACATACAACATAAAAAAGTCTATTATTGGAATAGATAAAATCTGAAAAAAAAACCTCACCAAATAAAACAACCAAAAAAACCCCAAACCTGTGAAGAGCTACGTAAGGAATAGAATCACAGAAGGTTAAGGGTTTGAAGGTACCTTGAAAGATCATCTAGCCCAGCTCCCAATAGAATGAAGTGATAAGATTGATAAACCTTATAGTTTTAATCAATGTAATTAGTTCCCAAATTCTGGGGTTTGGTTAAGTCTCTCCATCTATCTCAAAAATATATTCAGTACTTCCCATTTACTGATCATTACAGAAATTCCCTTTTCTGTACCTCTGATTCTCCAATAGCTCTTCCATGTTACTTACAGAAAATAATAAATGGAATATGATAAAAATGAATGGAATATCATAAATGGTTTGTTTTGATTTTCCTCACAGGAGTTTGAATCATAACAGTCTTTATTTTCAATTAATATTAATAGATACATTCAAAACTTCCAGTGATTACTATAAAAGTTTACTTATTTATAGATGCAATAAGAAAGTTAATACATGAGAATAACAAACAATTCAGAATGCCAGAGTATGAGCCAAGTGTTTTACCTGCTACCTTACCACCTTTTATACATTTCTTAGTATTTTTATTGATGCTGGTAGTAAGATGCCAGGCCAGATTTAAGGTGTTCTTTAGTATCTTGAATTTCTTGCCAAGAAAAGTCAAGTTTCTCATCTTTCACATGTATATATTCCATTAAACTTCTACTCATACCCACAGTGGGTTCCATGTAGCCACAAGATCTTCAGTTGGCAGCATGTACCACATACTACTCCATCTGAAGTAACAGAATTCAACATCTGAATTCTGAGTGTAGCTAATATATTCAGCAGAATTACACCTGAGATGAATTTGACCTGAAAGCTTTCCTTTTCGTCAGTGACATAGATTTGCACACTGCTATTCAAAAATGAATGATAAGCACTAAATCAAATACAATCTGTATCAGCTTGTGAAAAAGATTGGACGGTGCTGGGCTAAGCTACAAAAAATATCTGAATATCTGGATATCAAGAAGGGCTACTAAATCTGCTAATCTATAATATGATCAACTTGGATCTCAGTTGATTTCCTTCGTCAGAGAAGATGTGTTCATCAGAGGCATACTACATACTGCTTTTTCCACACTGGGAGATCTGCTAATGTTCTCCCAGGCAGCTAGTGACAGGACGAGAGGGCATGGCCTGAAGCTGCACCAGGGAAGGTTTATGTTGGACATTAGGCAGCACTTCCTCATGGAAAGGGTCATTAGGCAGTGGAGTGGGCTTCCTAGGGAATGGTGGAATTGCCATCTCTGGAGGTGTTTAAGGAAAGATTGGATGAGGCACTTAGTGACATGGTCTCACTAGGTGTTGTGGTGCTAGGTCATAGGCTGGACTTTATGGTCTCAGAGGTCTATTCCAGCCTTAACAATTCTGTGTTTCTGTGAGTTTTGCATTAATGAATACCAAATCTTTGATATTGGAAGTACACTCAATTTAATATAAGAAGGAGCACACACACACAAAAAAAATCCATCAGAAAATGGAGCTGTGTTTCTGACTGCTACCAAAATGCTTTGATTCTCTAAATTTTGGAGGATATGTAGATTCCTATTTCTGATGTTACAGAATGTAGTTGTGATGGTTAACATTTCCTCAGGAAGACCTAGGTTCCCTCTGGACATGTAAGCATGAACAGGGTATCTCTTCAGCTGCAGACTGAAAGCTGGAAGAAGTCCTGAAAGCCAGTACAAAGTTTGCAGTTTTAAATTTAATATTGAAGTTAGTTCTTAGAATGGTTTGGGCCAGAAGGGACCTCTAAAGGTCATCTAGTCTGACCCCCTGCAGTGAACAGGGACATCTTCAACTAGATCAGGTTACTCAGAGCTTCATTGAGCCTCATCTTGAATATCTGCAGGGATGGGGCCTCAGCTACCTCCTTGGACAACCCATTCCAGCGTTCCAAAACCCTCATAGTAAAGAACTTGTTTCTAACATCCAATCTCAACCTACTACTCTTTAGTTTAAAACCATTGCCCTTCATCCTGTCACTTCAGGCCTTTGTAAACAGTCCCTTTCTCGCCTTCTAAGATACAGCTTAGAGCACTTCACCTGGATTCCATTTGTAGAAGACTCGAGTGACTTGGTCATATGGTTTCAGAAATGCCTGAGGTGGACTGTTACTTGAGCCATCTTACTTAAAATAGAATCTCCCTGATCAATGAAGACAGAGATATGTACCTCTAGTGGGCAATATGGCCTAATAAACAACTGACTCACCTTGCAAAGGTCTGAAATCACCCCTCACTGACCATTAGAAGAGCTCTAAAGAGACTATGTTCCTAACAGAGGCATTGTAATTAAATGCCTAAAATTAGATAGTTGAAATCTAGTCCAAAAATCTGGGTAGAGCTGGGAGTCAAAAGCATGTATGCCCCAGTCCACTGATGTAATCACAACATCTTTCTAAAATAGAACATGTCTTCTCGGGTGGTCATATTTACACAGCAGTAAAATGGATAGTAAGAAACATTCCAGTTGTACCTGGGTTGTGATGAAAATGAAAAGTTTTAGTGTTAATTCACCAAATAAAACTGATTTTATTTTTTCAGTTTAATTAGGGGACAGAAATAGCTAGAGAACTTGTATGCTTTTTTTTATAAAAGTATCTTAGCTCATAAATTCTGTCCATCTTAAAGCAGTTAGATTTATTTTATTGAACATCCCAAATAAATATTTCTTTTTCTGTGCACAGACTGAAATAATTTTTGCTTGGTATTTTTTTCTCTTTTTATTTTTCTCACAACTACTGGGCTGATGACAACTCACTTGTCACACTGCTGAATGATTATAATCAACAGATAATTGAGGCTTTGTGCTAGTTAGCCTTTGCAAATTCAATTTCTTTAGCTAGCATGGTATAATTACAGACAGATTTATAAATCAATATCACATGCTATTTATGACTATCAGAAAATAATAGCTAAATTACTGTCCTGCATAAACTGAATGTTAAACATACAAAGGCTGCATAAATAAATTGTTCTGTTCTCCCCCTTTTCTTCAGAAAATTTTTTTAGAAAATACCTATACTCTGTTCAATCACATCATATAATTCCTATACGCAACCAAGTTGTATTTTGGTTTAGTTTTTATTTGGTGTTGCAAATCTTGGGGTGTTTTGGGCATATTAAAAAGGAGACAGATTTTAGAGGAGCACTCAACACTACTGTGTAAAGACAGGAAAGTTCTCACACTGGTTGATTCTGCTTTCTTAGAGAAGGTAATCACTGGTACCTAATCTTGATTGCAATCCATTTTAATGACATTTCTTATCCTTCCTAATCTTCTGGTTTACAATTGTCTAACCTTCATGTGAATTTAAAAAGAGAAAGAGGACACTGGGTTTGGATGTGTGGTAATTGGTGAAATGCAAAAGGGAGAGTCAATTATCTCAGATTATTAACACAGGAGCACTATATCTGGTAGGGGCTGAGTCTGTTTGTCCAGAAATATCTATCAAATAAATAATTAAAATAAGTGTTGGCAGATGTGGATCTTGTCTCTCATGATTGCATTCTCCTGATGTGCAGGATTTGATAGGTTTTCAGTTGAATTTCTGGGAGTATTTAAAAAATATCTTGAATGTTCAAAAGGTAGTATGCACAATGCATGGAAAGCTTCCTAGGAAAATTAGACATCTGTATATGTTTGTTTATAATTTTGCACTTGTACCGGTTTAAACTCTACTAAAGTGATGTAGAAGGTAGAAACAATCTGTATTCTTATTGTGTACTTTGAGCCTTGAAGGAAAACCTGCTGGGATTAGCTGCAGATGGCTTCATCTCAGAAGAAGAATGTGCCTCCTAACAGTTGCTTGTTCTGTATGCATGATCAAGCAACAGTCAATGGTTTCCTGTGCCTCATTAGCTGTGGTGACAACAAGAAGTATGATTCTCCCAAAATACCTGCCCTTTCTCCAAACTAAGGTAACACAGCATGGAGGAAACACTGAGACACTTGATTTTTTTTTAATTTTTTTTTTCCATAGAGACAACTAGGAAACAGCAAAAACCAAATACATTAACATAAAATTATTGTCAAATTCTTGAAAATAAATCACATTATAGTAAGCTTGAGCTGTTGGTATGCGCTTTGTTACCTTCTCTCATCACATGGAAATAAGGAATTATTTCAGTTGGGCAATTTTTAAATGGTTCTTTTTAACAAAATGTGCCAATGATGGTGATTGTCAAATGCTTTAGTGTAAGTCTTTATTCCTGTAGACGAGGATTTCCACAAATATCTTAATGTTCTGTATTTTAAACTGCAGGGGAAAAGGAACAGCTGAAAATTCTTGGATTTCAGTTGAAGCAGTGAGGCCTATGGGTTCTAAATGGGGAATCAGAAGATACATTTAAGGTTCATCATTTCTTGCCAAATTATTTTGTGTATTTGTAATCAAGTTACTCTTTCTTTCCATAGCTTTGCTCCCATTTCTAACATTTCTATATTAATGCACAAATTTATACAAAATTATAAATTATTCTGGCAAGGTAGAATAAGTCCTTCTGTTGAATATATGTGCTTATCTTAAACATCTCCTTGAAAATAAACAATCTGCACATACTTTTGAAAGGACTGACAACATAGAATTTCTCATTCAGTGGAGCTGTAGCTGTCTGGCTCTTTAGAAAGTCAATTAGCTACCCTAATTAAGTGCTTTAATAGACACCTAGAAGCCTACAATTAAGAATCAATATTAAAAAAAAAAATCTTGACTATGTGTTTAAGAGAAACCTTAAATCATAATGTTAGTTACATATGTACCTGTTTTATGTGCTCTGTCCATAAGTACTCAGTAAGTTCATATGTTTGATATTTTTTTTGAGATGTAATAAACATTACGTAGATATTATAGGTTCCCTTTTCTTCTGATCCAGATAATGGGTTGTTAGTGTCCTCATCTTCAAAGTCATGGATTTTTAGTTCAAGGTTCTAACATAGGAGGTTTCCAGTTTGATCCTCAAGTGTCACCCCAGCCTAAGGCTGTCATAAGGGCACGTTTGCAAAAATGTACATAACAGTGCAGAGAAAAATGCAGTCTGAATTAAAAACAGGTCAATCAATATTTTTTTCAGAGTTAAGACTGTAATAAGTCATGAAGAATTAATATTCATTTTAAATTATGTGGAAACAAAACAGAGAACTCATGCCTGGGGCCATGACCCTGCAGCCACATTGTTTATTTTCAGAGACCTGTTGAGATTTAAAAAAATACATTTATTTATTTTAGAACAATATAATAAGCTGTTTCTTCCAGGAGATATGTTCCTGATGGTTTTAGGGAAAACAGTTGGAGGTTTTTTCTCCCTGTTTCAGTTTGCTGGCAGTGGGGTTTTTCTTGCTGTTCCTCTGAGGTACTGTGCCACTTGCTGACTCAGTCCACAGAATGCTAGATATTTATTTTCTTTGAGAAGCTGCACATATATGAGCAGAACAGTTTCAGCAGAGAGGGTCATTTATATTTTATGTTTTGAGGTTCTTTGTGGGTATAATTTAGAAGTAATTCTGTCGTGTTTAGGTCTTCTCTCTCTCTTTGGAAATTTCCCTTTATGACATATATTATACCTACATCAGTGTATTGATTTACAGAATCCCTCTGCTAGTTGGAGCTGCATAGTCTTCGTTTGCTGTGAGCAGCCATGGCAATGACTCATGCCACCTATGTGAAACTTAAAACTTCTTTGAAGATGAGCAGAAAAATATAAAATGATCAAAGCTGAAATTTTTCTGGTCAAATGAGTGTCATCAAGATATATGAGGCAGACCCTGGCAGATCATCTGGGATCCATTTTTTTCAGCAGTAAAAGCTAATTACAATGATTTTACAAGTAAGTCTAGAAATTCCTAGAGAAACTATGTTTGGTTATTTTTCACTTAACAAGTCTCTGTAAGAAAACATAACACTTGATATTAAAGTAATGCTTCATAAGATCTGTTGTACTGGATAATAAATAACAGGAAAATTCTTTTGTTCCTAGGAGAAGAGAGATGATTAAGAGACCTGTTTGGATAGATATTGCAGCTGTAGTGAGAATTGCAATTTTGGACATAATGGCTTATTGCTGATGTTGTTCCTTGCCCAGTGATTTTCCTATTATCTACCTGTTACCCATGCTTTGAGTGCCATTCCATTTGTCTTGCTAGAAGAAGTGTTAAATATAGTCTCCAATTTCATCAACAGCTTTTCACTCATTATGATTTTGAGAAACTTTAAAGCATTTGGAAGAAAATTTTGCAAATTATTTTTCTGCTTCAGGCTGAATATTTTTACTTATGGAAAAATACATTATTTCTTTTGCATTCAAAGCTAAATTACAAGCATTTCTGGAAAATACTTTTTTTTCCAAGGTTTGTGCCATGAAGTTTGGTAAAACATAGATAACATTTACATTGAGGCTAAGTTTCTCTATTTTCCTCTGAAGTAAATAGCTCCCATAGTCAGTGCAATGGCTGGAGGGAGAGGATGTCATCCAGAAGCACCTGGAGAGGTGGGCACAGGTGAACCTCATGAGGTTCAGCAAGACTAAATGCAGAGTCCTACACCTGTGGGCAATAACCCTTACTATAAATACAGGCTGGGAGAGGAGGTGCTGGAAAGCAGCTCTGCAGAAAAAGCCTTGGGGGTGCTGGTGGCTGAGAAGCTGGACATGAGCTAGCAGTGTTTACTGGCAGCCAAGAAGGCCAATGGCATCCTGGGCTGCAGCAAGAGAAGTGTGGCCAGCAGATCAAGAGAAGTGATTCTGCCCCTCTGCTCTGGTGAGACCTCACCTGGAGTATTGCATCCAGTTCTGGAGCCCTCAGCACAGGTAAGACATGGAGCTGATGGAGTGGGGCCAGAGGAGGCCACAAAGATGCTCAGAGGCTGAAACACCTCTGCTATGAGGACAGGCTGAAGGAGCTGGGGTTGTTCAGCCTGGAGAAGAGAAGGCTCTGGGGAGACCTTAGAGCACCTTCCAGTACCTGAAGGGGCTCCAGGAAGGCTGGAGAGGGGCTGTTTCCAAGGGCCTGGAGTAAAAGGATGAGGGGCAATGGGTTTAAATTAGAGCAGAGGAGATTTAGACTGGATCTCAGGAAGAAGTTCTTGACCTTGAGGGTAGTGGATCAGTGGAACAGGCTTCCCATGGAGGTGGTTGAGGTCCCATCCCTGGAGCTATTCCAGGTGAGGTTGGAAAAGTCTCTGAGCAGCCTGGTCTAGTTGAGGGTGTCCCTGCTCCCTGCAGGAGGGCTGCACTAGATGACCTTTGGAGGCCCCTTCCAGCCCTAAACATTTTAGGATTCTATGAGTCTTTGTTCAGGAAGTGCATGTATTTTTTTGCTATTAGCTTGAAGTTTAAGATAACAAGTTCTGGTATAGAAGTCTGCAGTGCATGCAGCTGCACTTGCTACAGAGTCCACTAGAGGAAACCAGTAATGGAAACTTCTGGTCTTTGCACTTAATAATCTTCTTATATAGACCTGCCTTGAAAAAGTTCTGTCTTTCTTGAGTATAAGGCAAATGCTTGATTCTGTAATTTAATCTAGAATCATGAAGCTATTTATGCATCCAGTTGCTATCATTAGCTTCAGTGTCTCTCCCCTTTTTGTTTGCTGCTGATTGTGGATGGAGGTAGTAACCATTAATTTACTAATTGTCTCTTATTAATAGACAATCCTCTGAGGAAAGGAAAACACGCATTTCACTACCCTGGTTTGTTCACTTTCATTTCCTCCTCATTAAAACATTGCCCTTGTCACTCAGTGAAGACTCCCCCCCAGACAGAGTTAAAGTACAGGGAACTCCAAGACTGTTCTTGTTTTGTGTAAATCACTTTATATTTCCAAATGCTCTCCTAGATATAAAAAGTTTGGTAAGGATATTTTGTATTCTGGAGACTTACTCTAAGAAGTCAAAGAGTCTGTAGTGCACATCAGCCACAAATGCTACTATTTGTATTTTATGGCTTATCACTGAATGGTTTAGATCTATATTTCAAAATCAGCTACCTTCCCTTCTATATATAGTAGCAAATGTTGTATATCATTTTAGGAGCTTAATCTTCAAGATCTTTGAATCTGTTATGGAATTCTAGTTGCATTATAGTGAGGAAGGAAATAATTTACTTTGAAAATGCAATTCAACTTCTTTGAAATCCCAAGTTATCAAGGTTTTAATTCTGGTGGGTGGAAGATGAGGGGGTGAGGGAAGATATTCGTATTACAACTGTGATAATGGCTGCAGCCCTTCATCTGGAAAGACTTACTCGCCCTGAGATCTGTAAGTGGATCACTGGTAACCAGTCATGGAGTAATGTTCATGTGGGTAGAATTCCAGTCTGAGAGGAACTTCTGCACCCAAGTAGGCACTGGTAATCATAGTCTTTTTGTAAGGTCTTATTAGAGATCATTTAGGGCGTAATTGCGGTTTACAGTCATATAGCAAGTTTGGTTTTTTCTTAGCGGTTCCTTTTTGCTGCACATTCTTGGAGGTAACAGGAAGGCTCTTCCTCATGTTTTCCACAGTGCTGCTGCAATAGAGACACTGTTTCTGACGTGTGACAAGATCTTCTATGTAAACAAAGAATAATTGTTAAGAAAATGAGCTTAGAAGTTTCAGATGCAGGGAGGCAACAACATTTTTGCATGTCCAGAGATCTTTCAATAGAGGGGAAAGGATATATAAAGAAGTGCTGGATTAATTTCCTAGTCAGTCACTAGACCTTGGTTCAGAAAATGGGTCAACAACATTAAAGACCAAATACATTCAATAAATATCTTTAGCCTTTACTAAACATATCAGTTTAAAAAAAAAAAAAAAATCACAATGAAGTACTGTGTTCCTCATTTTAGTGGAGTTTCAGTTGCAGGACAATAAATGTGCAAGAGAGAACATGCATGATGCTATGATGGATTTTTTTGGTGGTTGTTAAATGGTAGACATACATCTTGGCATTTAAGAGTTTTTAGTATACATTCCAGCAAGGTGTGGATTTCTATGAAAGGAAAGAGACTGAGAGGAAAGAGGAAAAGATTTAAAGGGGCTGATTTAATACAGCATTATAAATCAAAGTGAAGTCAAGTGAGCTATACAAAATATATTAATGAAGTGGGATTTTTTTTCTTTTCTTTAGATTTCTAGATGCCATAAGCTGCTTCTGCATCAACATAATTGGAACTGGGACTTATTTAACACTGTTAAAGTTCTTTTAACGGAGCTGGTTATTATTTCAGCCTTGTTCAGCGCAGTAGGGAGGTCTAAGATAGCATGAGGGAATACCATTAAGGTTCCATAGCCAAGATGCTAATTTAAGCCTTATGTAATATTTTAATGTGTTATTTATCAGAATGTATAGTGAAAGCAAAAGCTATTTGTCCTTGGAATTTATTTACTTTTTTTGCATATTTTCTTAGAAATATAATTAACAGGAACATTTTAAAAAAACTTTTAATGAAGGTTAATTAGATTATTTTTAATGCTATTTTATAAGAACTGTCAAGTATGCATATAAATCTGTTTTATGGAAAACACATTACAGCCACACTCCTAATACATCTGGGTTTTAAAATAGCTTCTTTGTTAAATAATGCAAAAAAAACCCCGTAGGTGTAGAAAATTCAAACATATAGTGTACATACTGAATAATTAGTCTTGAGGAGTGGGAATGGAGTACTTGGACTCTCTTGATTATGGAAAAGAATGTGTCGAGAGCACAGAGCTTGTTTTAATTTCTTTAGTCAGTTTATAAAGAAGGACCAGTTTTGTTAAACTATTTCTCAATCAACAAAGTTGATAATATCCACTTCTCAGTTTTTTCTTTTTTCTATGCCTCACAACATTTAGCTTTTCTCTAATGCTTCATTGTCATCTGACTTTTTATTTGTAGTCTTCTTGTATTAGTATTTGCTGAAAAATTAAAACCTTAAAACAAATATTCAGAAGCAGAATGGGAAGTGCTATAAAGACTTTTATTGTTTGTGTTTGTATTTTTATTTATTCACAATTCATTACTTTAAGTGATTCTGTGGTTATTTCTTGGTCTCAGTTATGATTTCTGAATTCCTGAAATAATCACAGCTTTCTCTGTAGACATATGATAATATATATTTTAGGAGTTGCTCCACTTTTGTTTTCTAAAACATTTCCTAGAACATGTAATTTTCACTGCCTTTCCTTCAATAATTCTGCAATTAAAATTTCTTTTTTAAATGGTACTGGCACCATCATGGTAAAATGCAGTCATTGTCTGCTCTTCATAGCTTCTTTATTGCATTTTACATTGCTCTTTATTGTAATCAATCAGTATTGTTGTCTTTCCCCATTCATTTCCAACACTTTGAGTCATTTTTCTTACAAGCCAACTGTATAAAACATCATTTGTCTTCTCTATCTCTAACCAAAAAGGCATTTCCATTCTTTCAGTGGAAAAAGATTTCCTGTGTCAGGGCACTTTCTTCTGTAATCTTTCTCTTTTCTCACTCAGGAAATCATCACTTCATATATCTGTGGACTATATGATAGAAATAATAAAGTAAATCAGTCAGTGCTTTGTGACATTCTTTGATTTATATATTTTTTTTGAAACTGAAGAGGACTTTTAAAATTTTCAGAATGCTTAGTTCATAATTGCATTTTTTTTTTTTTGTAAGGAAAAAAAAGCCACCAAAAACACAATCTTTGTTTGGTTCAAATGCATTATTTCAGTATCAAAGAAAATAATACTATGCTCAATGCAGAAAATTAATTTATTTATGCACAATGAAAGTACTATATGTGTAAAATAGGACCCTGAGCCCAAATATTTCAGTGCATAGAAGACACAAAGTAGGAAACTATTAACCTGGAGTCCCGCAGAAGATTTCCATCAGTAATGAACCTGTAAATATAGATCCAAGTTTGGATCTGGAGGCTGACAGGCACCTTGGAAGCAATTAAGAAAATAAACAGAACTCTTGTAATGGATACTTGAGAGCACGCTTGTTCTCCTCAGACTTTGTGTTTTTCGGAGTGATATCAGTGCCTATGGGATCACTGAAGGCATTAATTTCCAGGTAATTTTTGTAGGTAGCAATGTGAAAGTCTCCCTCAGGCTCTTCCATCTGCATATCCTGAGCAAGCTGTGGTCTGGCTGTATCAAAGCTATGTGCTCAGAGGATGGTTCCACAAAGCAAGCAGAGATCCTGTAAATCTGTCATAAACAGGAGAATTCACAAGTCAAATGGCATACATAATTGCGTTTTCTGGTTCCAATATTATTTGAATAATGTTTTGGAGCCACAATGTAGTACAGCAGAAAGCCGGCAAGTAGTAAATTATAAGAATATACCATAGGATGGAGGGACATATTTTTTCTGACTAAGAATCAGCATATGATTTTCTGCAGTTTGACTGTGTATAATTTACATATAGAGATGACATGGAAGAAGGGATAAAACTTTCCTCAAACAATTGGTCACTTGAAAATTCACTGACATATTTAATGTTATGCAAATTGTCAAATACACCAGACAAAAAAAAAAAAAAAAAACATAAACCAGCATATCTAATAAAATATCAGATCATATTTAACTACACATAGTTGTAAGTATATGCACTATCATCAAATACAGTCTAATTATAGCCCATTTGGAGTATTTGGAATGATTTTTTTCACCTACAATTTGTAATATGCAAACAATTACAAAGGTTATTGGTCTAGTACTTCTGTTTGATTTAATGCCAAGTAAGTAATTGAAGAAAAATTCCTGAGTTTCACTGTTTTACATCACAACTAGCAACACACAGAAAATTAAAGTCATATCAAGCATATTGTCTGTGCAGGCATATTCTCTCTGGGAATAATTCCTATGGCTGTTTCTTTTTTTTTTTTTTAATGATATTAAAACTTGTTGTTGTTCTTGTTGAATTTTTTTTTTTTCTTATGACCACAACCTCAGGATGAAAATGCTGAGAAATATATGCTCTGTTTTTAGGAGGGATTATGTCCACATAGTCAGCTAAGGCTCTTGGTAGAGGTTTTGATATCCTTCTTAGAACAATATAAGAATGGAGAAATTCTTTATCATGTTTACAAACTCTCAGCCAAACCACACTGATGTAATTCTGTGTAGTCACAGTGAAATCAGTGTAGCTGACACAAGTCAGAATTACTGTCACTGCACAGCTGAATTGTCCATTCACAGCAAATCCTCCTGAAATATCAGGGCTTCTACAACTTTTGCAAATATATAATGTGATCATTTTGGGTTTCACAAAAATAATTCCATGGGATTTGGTCCTTGAAGGACAAAAGTCAATGTTTTTACCATCTGAAATGATATTTTATTATGTGCTTTACTCCAGATGTTAAGACACCCACAAGTACACATTTCCAAACTTTTCCTGGTGTGAGTCAGAATTTGACAATGACAGAGATAAAAACCAGTCTGCAAGGAAAAAAAAATGCTGCAGCAAGCAAAATTTATGCTTTAATCAGCATCTCCTTCATCTGCTGTGATTCACACATTTTATTTTACAAAGTGCAGAGCAGTTTCACTGAGAAAATGACTGTTTTTCATTAGCTGAAAAACAAGTGGGGAAGCATTGCTGAGAAGTACGCCTGCCTTTCCCCAGATACTCCATGACATGAGGAAAAAAGAGTAAAGGAAATGCTTATAAACTTCTCATCTTTCCTTTAGATAATAACAATTCTGTGTAGCCCTAACTCTGCTCCATGGATGATTCCCTGTGAATTGCACTGCTGTGCTATCTTAATGTGCTCAAGGGAGTTAATAGGAAACAAGGTCCTCTGTTTGACGTACGAGTTAAAGCAAGAACAGAAGACTCAGATAATCTGTTTTTTGGGTTTGTTTTTTTTTCCACACATTGAGTTAATTTATAGATTAATATGTTATCAAATGAGACAAGGTATGTTTGTTTCTGTAGAGTTACGAGGGTTTTTTTTCAGGGCCTGCATAATAGCAGAGTTTGCAACTGGTCCACATCCACTAAATCTTTACAAAGTTATGGAGAACAACAAAACATTAAGACTGTTTCTTAGTAATGGTGACATAATTCACAAATAAACAAGGTTAGAAGTGTTCTGTTTTTGTTTTCTATTGCTTGCATGAAAACTAAATTTTTTTCTGTATGTAGTCAGTTATCTTATAATCAATCCACTCCTTCCAGCTTTCTTTAGCAGATCTGATCCAATATAGACAAATATAAGTTTAATATACAAGTAATGAAGTATAATCTATGTGAGAAACAATTTTTTTTTTACCAACCTGAAATCTTCTTTGAAGAAAAAAAATAATCGAGAAATCATGACTTTTCAGATTGACTCTGGAAGATTGACAGTATGATGGATTAGTATGTAGAGGATAATGAGGCTTTCTACAATGCTATTTTAAGTGGTAAAACCCTGGGTTATTAACCCAGAATTGTAGATGGACTTGCTCTTGCCTTTAGAATGTTGGAGGGGAGGGAGGGAGGGAGGAGGAGTCAATGGAGATTAATAGGTATAAATCCAAGAAGATGAAAAGATAGTAAAATAATGATAGTATATAACTGTTACCTTTAATAATAACTACTTTAATAATAACCCATATATCTCAAAGTGAAAAAAAGCTGCATGTAGCCTGAAGCTTTTCTTTGTAATTGTCAGCTAAGTAGGTTAAGACAGGTATTGAGCCAAGCCTTGTTTGATCTTTCACAGTTTCCATCCAAAAGGAGAATTAGACATCCAGGGTAATTATATAGGAGCTAGGGTTAAGATTTGAAGATAATTTTGAAGTCAGATTACAAATGAATAAAACCTTTATTTCTCAAATCTAAATGTGGAATAATAGTCTTTACTGTGACTATAACCACCAAGAGAATTTGTTGTTAGTATGAAAATTACTACAGAATGGTAGGAAACTTAAGTTAGTCAATATTCTACTGAAATGGGACAAAGCTGAGTTATTGTCCAACTGGAACATACTGAGTTTAAGGAAATAAAAAAATAGGATAGATAAATATTGCTATCTTGTCTTTACATTAGGTATTCCTTTAAAAGTAGACTTCAGGGCATGTTATAACTAACCAGACAGCTAAAAAACACTTTTCCCAAATACTGGATTTTGTTTTTTCCATGTACTTTAATCCTTAGAAACATACAAGGGAGGCATTCAGCAATACTGAGGCATCAGAAGAGGACTATTCCATGCTATATGCAAGAAAGAGTGTTGGTTGGAGAGAGTGGAATTAACATGTAAGATATAAAGGGGAGGATTTTTTTCAGTTGATTTAAACCCTGAGTCTGGATGCCCAAGATTAACACTCGCAAAATGAAAATTAGCTCAAATAAATTTTGATAAGTACCTAAAAGTTCACCAGTCTCCCTTGTATTTTATCTAAATGGTAGCACTTCAAACAGATCATTTGAAAATGCTAGCACCTTTTTATCTTTCTTGAGCAACAGCATTTATGTGAAGGTCACAAACACAATTTTAAACTATCTTTACTGAAAGTATTACCAAAGTACAGACATACCAAGAGAATTCTCAATGTTTGCTTCTGTGTTAACACACTGAGGTATAGCAAAGACAAATGACAGTTTTCTGTCTAATTTACTCTAAATCATAACTGAGGAAAGGAAGGATTATCTGTGATTTTCCCTTTTCTGAACATGCACTGCACATTTTGTGATAGTGATGTGGAGATGGTGGAAAAAGGCTCTTCAAGACAGCTCAGTGTTGAAGGATTCTCTCAGTAAATTGGTACAGGATACATACACAAAGCACTTCTTAGAGACAATATGTCTGGGGATATGAAATGCTACTAAGATTCAGTACAGCCTTATGACCCATGGAATAATTCAGGAAAGGCATTGTGATGCTAATCGTCCTTCACAGTAGTTTGGTTCTGGTGGTCTCAAAGGTACCTTTGAGCTAATCAGCCCCTTCACTCTTTTACTACATTTGCTTGTTCATTCATGCCTATTAGAGGTGAAGCAGTGAATCTCACGTTCATGCTTACAAGGTCAACAAAATTGTTATCATACAGTTAGGTCATTAAACACTTGTAAAATCTACTTCAGAATATAATTCAAGTTAATTTCACTATATACAAAGGCTGAGGGGAGTGAGGGATAAAAGGACTGGAAAGATAGTGTTATGAAAAATAATGCTTTGTCATGCTGTGGGTCAAAGTTGCTTGCAGGTGCATCTATCATGTGTGGATGATTACCTCTAAAAATGAAAAGACCTAACTGAGAATAAAGGTACAGATATATAAACTTGTATACTGTATACTTACCTTATTTACTAGTTAAGAAATACACTGTAAACTGATGCAGTTTCATAAAGATAGGATAAGCAGCTTGTTAATTTCTATATGTTTATATTTATCTGACACCCTTGAAGTGTTTTTTTCATATCACAAAACACATCCAAGTAGAATTGTGAAAAATATTCAGACTCTCTTCTGTTTAAGAATTTAATCAGCCAAAAAATGTACATTCTTAACAATTCCAAAAGGATTCATTTTTAGGAAGTCATGCAAAGTTAATTTTTTTTTTAGGGAAACTAACTTAAAATGTAATTTCTATGTGATATTAATAAATAGGAATAGGGAAGTCTGATATTTTGAAAGGATCAAATTTGTTTTGTTAGATTTTGAAAAGATTCCTTAATGGATTGAACTGAAATAAATGTCTACTTTCTGAGCCCAAACCTGCAGCTGATGTGGGTTACTGAAGGAGATTAGAAAAGTTAAGACCAAGTTATTTTCATGAGTGAAACTAAGCTAAAGGTCTATTTGTTTTGCATTCTTGAAGAAGTATATTTCTGAGTACTGTTTTATGAATATTTTTTTGCTACTTGAAGACTCGGAACAGCTTACTAACATTATCTAATTAAAAGCTCACAATTCCCTTGTGAGCTGTCAGCATTAGTATTCTAATTTTACAAATGCAGAGTGGGAACACAAAACCCTTTGCTTTTGCCCAGGGCCAATGACTCAGTCAAAGAATTAGAAGAATATTCAGAAGTTTCTGGTTTCTGACCATGACTTTTTCTTCATTCTAATAACATGCTGACCTAAAGAAAAAAAAAAGTTGTGGGGTTTTTTTTTAATTAAT
>JAOEGS010016914.1:0-10848 GCA_025447755.1 Corythornis vintsioides | reverse complement strand
AATTATATATAAGAAGAAAAAAAAAAATACAGGTATTTAAACACCACTGGTAAATTAATGCATGTATACATTGTCTCCCCCCCACTCTGGATGTATAGCATCCAAAATACTAAATGGCAAAAACATAATTAAAAGAAATGACAGATCTTCAGGCAGCTCCTGGGTGAGCAGGTGCCTCCTCCTCCTCCTCTGGGTACCACCAGCATGTCCCAGACACACAGGGGCAGCTGGGACCCATACTCAGGTGTGTGCCCAGCTGTGGGGCAAGGAGGGGGCAATGCAAGGGGCAGCAGCATTAGGAATAAGCCATGTCTGCTCTGCAGGACGTGCGGGCGCCCAAGGCACTAGGCAGGCAAACCCCATCCTACCCTTTGTTCTCCAGCACTGCCCTTTCCCTTCACCCCTTTCAAAAGCAGAACAAAAAATTTTTTTAAAAAATCCCTCCTGCTTTATTTAAAAATGTGTGTTTTTATACTTTTGGCTTTAGGTAAAATAATCCTTTAAAATGTCTCTTTTTTATTATTATTATTTGAAAAAAATATATAAAAAAAATAGTCGGGTTTTTTGTTGTTGGGTTTGTTGTTTTGGTTTGTTTTTGTTTTGTTTTTGTTTTTTTTTTGCACTGTGAGGCTCCCGCTGGGAGCTGTTTTTTTAACTTTGTATTCATTTGTACTCCGTGTCTTAAACTGTTTCAATAAAAATGTGATGATTTATTACCGAGCTGCCGGACCTACTGGCGAGCAGCGTCCGGCTCGTCCTTGTCCGGGAGCGGAGGAGGGAGGGCGGGCACGGCGGTGTCGGGCGGCACCTCCTCCTCCTCCTCCTCCTCCTCCTTCTCCTCCTCCTCCCTCCTCCGGGGCCGGGCTGGGGCTCGCTCGGCTCTCCGGCTCAGGGCGCGGTGATGGCGGAGAGCGCGGCGCTGCGAGCCGTCAGGGGCTGCCTGGCTGCCTTCCCGCGGGAAGTCCGCGGTGAGCGCCGGGTTGGAGGCGCGGCCGAGCAGGGGAGAGGGACAGCCCGGCGGGATTGTGTGGGAGCCCGCGGGGGCAGCCTCGCCCCTCAGGGCCGTGCGGGAACGTCCGGGTGCTGGGGCCTGGGGCTGGGCCTCGGCGCTCTCCTGGGTCTATGGGCCTGCCTCGTGGGAAGAAAAAGGGCGTCCGGCTGCCTCGGTGCGCGGGGACAGTGTTTTTAGCAGGACCTGGGTGTGATGTTTTTATGCTAAAAGAGGGGAGATTCAGACTAGAAAAAAATAATTTTTTATGCCTGAACAGGCACAGGTTGCCCAGAGAGGTGGTAGAAGCCCCATCCCTGGAAACGTTCAAGGCCAGGTTGCATGGGACTCTGAGCAGTCCACTGTAGCTGCAGATGGCTCTGGACTAGATGACTTTAAAGGTCCCTTCCACCCTAAACCATTCTATGATGTTATGAAATGGTACCTGTGTGAGGTGGACTGGAGCATCCACACTCCTACTCTGTTTTCAGCCAAATGTTGCTATTGTAAAGCAGCAGAAGGGCCTCTGCATAAAGAAAATGGAACTCGAGAAAATGTCCCTTTTAGGTTATTTTCATTTGTATAAAATAGCAAAACAAAGCACTATTACAGCTTCCCATATTCTTCCTGTGGTATCATCTATCAGAGGTGTAATGTGTATGCTCCCGTGGGCCCATGGCATGGACACAAGTGGCTGACAGCAGGAGGGTAGCAGGTCAACAGCCTGAGATACCTGTCTGGCAATGAAAACCTCCCCAACAGCCTCCAGGATTTAACAGAGTGATTTCTGGAGCCCGGGGGTACACCACTTGTTGTCAGCTGAGTGCCTGCAGTGCAGGCTTTGAGCCAGTTACTGTGAAGAGCAGAAGTCACTTCTCTCAGGATGCTGAGTAAAAACTGTTTGTCTTTTGTCTGGACAGAGCTAGGGGGGATGGAGTCTGTACCCTATCTTGATGGACCTCCGTCACCGTTGGAGTTCTATCGAGATTGGGTGAGTCCGAATAAACCTTGTATCATTCAGAATGCCATCAGCCACTGGCCAGCTCTGAAGAAATGGACCTCAGCCTACCTCAGGTATGAACAGTCTTTGGAACAGGACTTGCTGTCAATGTTGTTTGACCTCAGTAACAGGCCTTTCTTAACCTTTGTTTTAATTTATAAGATTAGCTCAGAGTTCTCTGTGCTTCTGTGTGAAGGTGTTCAGTCCTGCCACCATGTCCAGAACTCAGGTGTAGATTTTTTTCTTGTGAACATACAGTCCAGTCCAGTTTTGATGCAGTTAGGAGGGTGGGTGTGCAGCTGACAAGCTCAGGCTATCAAAACCCAGTCCCATTGTTGTGTTCTGGCCAGTGTTCCACCTTGGAGCCTCCCAGCTGAAGTGGGGCTGTAAGAACAGAATGACTTGTTTGTGGCTGGCTATACCTTGTTTGCTTAACAACGACTGGATTTTTAAAGAAGCATTCTTCTTTAAGAGGGGGCTTATGGTTAGACCTAAATCTGTGGGTTAGACCTCAGTGTGTGCCTGTTAGCCTCATGATGAGTGTGTGTGCATCTGTCTCTGTCCACCCCTTCTCCCTTCTTGAATGTTTTTTGGACATGTGGTCAACCAAATTTGGCAGGGCTGAGTGATCCCAAGAATATCAAGCTCCACCATGATTCATGAAGAGAAAAGGCTGAAGAAGACCCTCTGCCTGTGTGAAGGAAAGGGGGGCTGCTTTATGAACTCACCTGCTAGGGGAGAATTCAGAGAGGCCAAGAATACTCCTGTTGCATTACCTCAGGGAGCAATCGGGCCACAGTGTCAGAATCATTCCCAGACAGTAGAACTAGTCTAGTGACAGGCATCCATGGAAAGCCAGGCTTCTTAATTATCTGCTGCCCATGGTTATAAAGTAATCATTGTCCAATATATGGCTCAACTGCAGGTCTGGCTATAAACCTCTGATTTATTTTGCAGGGAGGTAGTAGGTCCCAAGGTAGTGAGTGTGGCAGTGACACCAAATGGTTATGCAGATGCGGTGTTTCAGGACCGTTTTGTCATGCCAGAGGAGTGCCAAATGCCCTTCACAGACTTTCTGGACATTGTGGAGAAGAAAGTGACCTCTCCTAAAATATTCTATGTGCAGAAGCAGTGTTCAAACCTCACTGAGGAGTTCCCGGAACTTGTCTGTGACGTGCAGCCTGACATACCATGGATGAGTGAGGCACTTGGTAAACCTTCTATTTCTCCTATATTCAGGAAATATTTTGTATGGAGCTTTAAAAGAATCATGCTGCTTACATGATCAATGCTTCTGTTTCTAGATGCCATGTCTCACTTTGGTTTCATCCACTTAGGAAGCAGAAGTGGTAAAATACTTCATGATAGAGTAATCCAAGTTTTGAGTTGAAGTTACTTCAGAATCTTGGTTCTGGATTGGGACCATCACAACTGAAACAGTGTGCTGACTGTGCTGTATACTGCTTTTCATACAGTGGCTTTTTTTTCTGATTTAAAATCAGATTCATGCACTTGCCACCAAAGCTGGCATAAAAAAATGTGTGAAACAACACACAGCCTCCTCCTCTGCTGCCCCTCCACCCCCACTTTGGCAAAATCACATATGTTTGTTTCTAGTCAAAGGCTACTCTCTTTCACTTGGGTTCTGTTTTAGAGCATCTCTGTCCTTTAAACATCACTGAAAATGTTTTACTGTGATCAACAGTTTGGGTTGAAAGGGACCTTTAAAGGTCATCTAGTCCAATCCCCCTGCAGTGAGCAGGGACATCGTCAACTAGAGCAGGTTGCTCAGAGCCTTGTCCCTTGAATGTTTGCAAGGATGAGGCTGTTACCACCTCTCTGGGCAACCTGGGCCAGTGTTTCACCACCCTCATTGTAAAAATTGTCTTCCTTCAGTCGAAATCTCCCTTCTTATAGTTTAAAACCATCCCTTTGTGTCCTGTCACAACAAGCCCTGTGAAAAAACCACTGTCCAGTAAGACCTCCCTGGGGCTTCTCCAGGCTGAACAACCCCAGCACTCTCAGCCTTTCCTCAGAGAAGGTGATCTCACCTTCTTTTTGCAGCTGTATGTAATGTGCCACAGTTTCTCTTTGGGCTAAGTCTTAGGGATTCAGCATGTGGATACAAAAGGTAGTAACCATCAAGTTGGGGATGGATGATAATATGTCATGAAGTCAGATGGGCACTACAGTGTGTGGCTTCCAGCAGAGAAGGAGGTTGCTGTTTCTCATGGAGTGCTATTTGCAATGAAACCTGCCATAGTTCTGAAGAAAGTTAAAGGAAGGACAGAATTTGGCAAAAAATTGGCAGAAAATTCCTTTAAATTTGAAACATGATACTTCAAATTCTGTTGTATTTTTGTTGGATTGTTTGGGTTTTTTTTGTGACAGTGACTCTATCCCCTACCCATGCAGGGAAGAAGCCTGATGCTGTGAATTTCTGGCTTGGAGAATCTGCTGCTGTGACATCCTGTAGGTATTGTACAGTACCATGAGTCTTCTGTGTGCCTCTCTCTCTGAGTTAGCCACTCACAGGACTGTGTGCCTTCCCTGGCAAGGCAGGTCTACCTCAAGATGCTTTTTTAACATTCTTTCTCCTGTGCTTTAGCAGCCCCTTGCTGCTGTGTCTCTGGGTGCTGGCATTGTGTCAGGCAAGGCATGGACAACTTGCTTCTTGGAATATTTCTATATTATGCTGTTGCTTTCCATTCCTACTGACAAGAATGCAAAGGAGGAGGAAACAGCCTGATAATGAGAACAAGCTGACACTTTCAGTTTATTATTGCTTCTGATGGAGAGGAGGAAATAACACTGATTTTCTCTCTTTCTCTGCATCTCTTCCCCTCAATCCTAGTACATAAAGACCATTATGAGAACTTGTACTGTGTGATATCTGGAGAGAAACATTTTCTACTGCATCCACCGAGCGACCGACCCTTCATCCCACATGGTACATAATTTACTGTGTCTGGAGGTTGGAAGGAGAATAAAATATTGAAAAATATGGGGAAGAGTTGATAACACTTTGAGGTTTATGCAGTGTTATGCTTTCTAGTGTGAGCAGAAAACTGTTTCTTTTGTGCTGCAGGGAGTTTGTAACACAAACATCATTCTGAGGTCAGGTTTCCCTGTCCTGTAAACAGGTTAATTGATCCTCATGGCAGCTTCTTCAGAATTAGAACACTTAAATTAAGTATCTTATCAGCATTGTAGCATATCATCTTTGATGTTTAAAAGGTTTGGAATTGCCTGCTCATTCTTTTCTCTAGGAAAAAAAAAGCCAGGAAGCTGAAAAAGACCTTGTCATTTAATGAAATATTCAAGGTACTAACTGAATGCCTGAAAAATGGAGACATTTAAAAAGAGATTCTTAGGGCAGCATGACTTAACAGGGCCTATTTTCTGTTTCTTTATGATGCTTTCCTATGTGTCATCTAGAAGATGGATAGCTTAACTTTATGCCTCATAAAACAACAGTGTATTTTTCCCAATTTTTCACTTTCAAACTTTGGGATGAAGTGAATCCAGAGTGCTGTGTGATGCTAATGGAATTTTACCTAGAGACATGCACTACTATGTTTTGTTTATACTGGTTCTATGTTGTTTACAACCCTGAAATCATAGAGTCATAGAATGGTTTGTGTTGGAAGGGATCTTGAAGATCATCTAGTCCTTTCCCCACCACTCCCTAGACCAGGTTGCTCAAAGCTCCATCCAACCTGACCTTAAACACTTACAGTGATGGGACATCCACAGCTGGGCAACATGTTCCAATGTCTCATGATACTTGTAAAAAATTTCTTCCTTCTATCTAGTTTAAATCTACTTTAGGTTACTTTAAAACCATCACTCCTTGTCCTGTTGCAACAGACCCTGATAAAAAGACCATCCCTATCTTTCCTCTAGGCCCCCTTTCAAGTACTGAAAGTCTGTAATAAGGTTTTCCTGAAGCCTTCTCTTCTCCAGGCTCAACAACCAACGTTCTTAGCCTGTCCTCTCAGGAGAGGTGGTGTTACTTGCATGAAAGTATTAAATAGATGTATGTCATATGGGCCATACTTTGTAATATAAGTTACTGTTAAAGCATAGAAGAGAGATAATACTTATCTTTTTACTACACACTATAAAATGTGACTCCATCTTTGTAAACAGTAGGTTAATGGAGAGACATTCTCTCAAGGGAGGGCTTGGAAAACAACATGAGCTAAAGCAATGAAAGAAAGAAAAAAAAAAAGGCAGTATCTGAAGCAGCTGATGAGCCCTACCAGATAAAATTAGCAGTGAAAGGCTGGCCACAATTCACTAATAACTCTTGTGAGTGCTATCTTGCTAGACTGACCTAAGAAGGAGAGTACCACTAGCAGAGTAGAGGGGGAGGATGACCTCCCTTGACCTGCTGGCCATGCTCTTCCTAATGCACCCCAGGGTGCCATTGGCTTTCCTGTCTGCAAGGGCACACTGTTGGCTCATGGTCATCCTGTTGTCCACTAGGTTTCCCAGGTCCTTTTCCCCAGAGCTGCCTTCCAGCAGATTGCCTCCTAACCTGTACTGATCCATGGGGTTGTTCTTCCCCATATGCAACACTTTCCACTTGCCCTTTCTGAATTTCATTAAATTTCTTCCTGCTCAGCTCTCTGACCTGTCCAGGTCTCTCTGGATGGCAGCACAGCCTGCTGCTGTGTCAGCCACTCCTCCCAGTTTTGTGTCATCAGCAAACCTGCTGAAAGTACATTCTATCCCTGCATCCAGGTCACTGATGAATATATTGAATAGGACTGGAGCCAGTACTGACCCCTGGGGGATGCTACTAGCTACAGGCCTCCAACTGGGCTCTGCCCCATTGACCACAACTGAGCTCTTCTGCCAGTTCCCAAGCCATCTCACTGCCCAGTGATCCAATCCACACTTCCTAAGCTTGGTTGTGATGATGCCATGAGAGACAGTGTCAAAAGCTTTGCTGAAGTTAAGGTAAACAACATCCACTGACTTACCCTTGTCTATTCAGACTGACTTAAAGAAAAATAAAGTGGATAAAATTTGAAATGGACAAAGGGAAGGACAGTGATGACAGTAAGTTGAAAGTGGTTTTGTCTTTAATTTTCTTTTACTTGGTGAAAACCATGCTGTTACTTTTTCTGAGTACCACTCTGAGTTGCATCATTTAATGCTTTCTGTGGTTCCAGAGCTCTATCAGCCAGCAACCTACCGTGTATCCGAAGATGGATCATTTGAAATTGTGGATGAGAAGAGTGCAGATAAGGTAAAAAGTACATAAAGAGCACAATCAAGATAGTAAAGAGAGTTTTGGGCACTTCTGAGCCCTCCAACTGAGCATACTGAGTTTTAGAAAACCTTCACTAATGCAAAGAGAATGCCCAGGTATTTCACTTGTATTTTACATTTTGCAAAGGATTCATAGCTTCCAGAAAATAGATTTTTACTTCACAGCTGAAACCACTGGTATCATAAATTGTTTTCACAGAATCAAAGAAATGGTTGGAAAAGATCATCAGGTCCAACCATTATCTAACTCTACCAGGGCCACTACTACACTGTCTCCTTGAGCACCACATCTAGATGACTTTTTAAACACATCTAGGGATGGTGATTCAGCCATCTCCCTGAGCAGCCTGGTTCCTTGCACTAGACTTAAATAGATCTGGTAAACCACTTTTAAATGAATCAATAAGAAAATAATTGATTTTGTTAAGACTGAAATAAACTCCTGTGCATTCACTTTCTTTTGGTCCTCGGGGCTAGGTTTTGCTTACAGCAATTTCACACAATGCAATAAAGCATGTCTGTGTCTATAAATTGTGGGGTTTTTTTTAGTAGTAGCAATATTTATTTGATTGTATAGATATGGAGGCACTTTACAAAATCTCAGTAGCCTTTTGTATCTACTCTCTCCTTTTTTTTCCTCTGCAACATGATTAATGCTACAGCTGAGCATAAGCCAGGTCTTTTTCTCAGTCCACGAGCACCTCTCTGGAAACACTCACAGGAGTGTTCCTTGTAACACAGTCCAGTAGAGTGCTGAGGTTTATAACTCAGTAGGGTATAGAAGAAAAGAATTCAGGCAAGGGGGATTTCCCAGTAGAAAAACAGGGTTTTAGCTGCTGGGAATAAAATTAGACCAGAGAGCTTTAGAAGAAAATGAATTTCTAAAAAGAGTGGTACAGATAAAATACTCAGGTACTGAATTTAGAAGGTACATAAGGGGCTGGAGGTGTCTTGAAAGTATGCTATGAGACTGAAATTTCATGGCTGACATTTAGGACCTTTATCCTGATCAGAATTGTTTCACTGGAAGAGGCAAATTTTTGCATCCTTGACCTATTCCCAGTTGATTGTGGAAAGCTGTGTAGCTGTCCAAGTTTTGCTAGGCAAAATACATGTTTTGTAACATGGTAAGGTTGGTTATCAGTTTTTTTTCTGGAAGATTGCTGAAATTTTTCACCAGGGTCAGCATCATATACATACTCTTTTGTTTTTAGGTGCCCTGGATCCCCCTGGACCCCTTGAACCCAAACCTGGAACAGTATCCAGAGTATGCTCAGGCAAAAGCTTTGAAGTGTACAGTGAAAGCCAGTGAGATGTTATACCTGCCTTCTTTGTGGTTCCATCATGTTCAACAATCACATGGCTGTATAGCAGGTAAAACACACAGTATTTCCACAGATGCTTTTGAACTGTGGTGGGTGTGCAGCTAAATATCCCACAGCAAATCATAACTGGGACCAAAGATCATCAAAAGTCTAGACATATCTTTCTTGGTAGGATTTAGCATCATCATTCTCTGTGGCTTTTTTGTTTGCTTGTTTTTCCTTCTCCAAGAAATTCCAGAATTTCAGACATTGCTCATTTGGTGCAGGTGGAGGGATAGGGATGGTGCAAAGTATTATCCTTGCAAGTTTCACAAGGTTTCAGGAAGAGCTTTTTGCTGTCCTTTACCTAGAATAATCCTGTCTGCCCAGGAAAAGTGGACACGTTATACTGCTTGGCTTATATTTTCTAGGAGATGTACACCAAAATTTAAATGAGAAGCAGAATTAAAGCACTGTCTAAGTATTTTGCCAGCTTCTGCTCCAAGGAATCCCCAGTATAGAGTCTGAAGAGGAGTTGGTTTGAGTTAAGACAGAGCTGCATTGGCAGTGATATTAAAGAACTGAAATGTTTGCTTATGTTACTTTTGGCTGTAGTCAAAGGTCTGCTTATTTCAAAGTCTAGTCAGTAATAAGTAGAAGCCTGTACTGGATGAACTCTGTAAAACAGTCTTTGAACATGTTTGTAAATTGTTAAATTCTTGCCTTAGAAGTGTTTCTTCTTTTTCTTGTCCCCTCAGTGAATTATTGGTATGACATGGAATATGACCTTAAGTACAGCTATTACCAACTACTGGATGGCCTCACAAAAGCTGTGAAAGTGTTATAGCAGCATCTGCAGACTCAGCTTGTCACCTCTGTCTCTGATGTGATGCAATCAGCAGCATTTATGCCTGGAGTAAAAATTACATTCAAGTGAGAAGAAATGAATGATAAGTTGTACTCAACATCTATCAAACAGATCATGGCTATTTGGCTTGATTTCAGAGGCCAGATTTTTTTGGCTTGTGAGAAGGTTTGATAGCAGCTTTTTTAGGTCTTTGAATGTCACCTCTGTGGCAGTGAGAAAAAAAAAATAAAGATAATTGAAGGCAATCCAGGTTTTGGAAGTCCCAAAGCAGAAGCTACATTCAGATACATTTGGATTCAGATCTACAAATTGTTTTCATAACAACCCAAATGGACAATGAAGAATTTTCTCTGCCACCCACCTGTGCATCAGGCTGCATCAGTCCCACACATACATTCTGTCTAAGACAGAAGTCCTGCACAGTGTGATTCACTAAGTTCAATGTCTGTGGTGTTTTGATGGTGAGAAATTGTAACTTTTGCAATAAAAGGTCACTTTAAAAGCTTATTTCTGTACTAGTTTCCTATCTTGTTTTTCAAATGATGTGGTGTGTGGAGGACATGCAAAAGTCAGCTCTGTCTGGTTTCCACGTTAAGCTACATGGTTTTTTGTTTGGTTTTTTTTGTCTTTCCACTATTGCATTTAAATGTAGCCAGATCTACAGTCAATCTGCACATCACCTGTAGTCTTGTAGTGTGATATATGATTCTACAGCTTGTAGGAACATTAATTGTTTCATCCTTTGCCATTTTAAATGCTGCCTAACACAGGCAGGCTGTGTGAACTAGGAGCCTCTTTCTGCAGCCTTAACTCCCATTTGTATTTTCTCAGAATGGGGTGGGTCTGCTCACATATCAGATCTGCAGGGTAGGACTAAGGGTATTAAATATTTGAACATTGTGAAAGTGTAGTTTTGATGTTTATGGAAACCAGAAGTTGGTATTAGTCAAATCTTCAGACAGTTCCTTAGAAACATTTGCAATATGGGGTGGGAACTTATTTTTCATGTGTTACTGAGGAAAATGGATATACCTTTTAGATAAGATTGATTATTGTGAACAAAAATATAATCCTCTTTCTTTGTTTCGTTTGTTTGTTTGTTTTAAGAAACAAAGCATCATTTTAACTTGTGGTGCTTGTCCAAAAATAGCTGAAAACAGGAGAGGATTAAGGGCAGGCTTTGTTTCACAGCTAGATTAAGACGTCAACACGTTACTTCAGACTTAGCAGCTCCTTTGTGGTTTTGTGTTCACTGTGCCTTGGTAAAGGTGCCCAAGCCAGGTCTGCAGTCAAACCTGGGCTTTCCCACAGTCAGTGAAAAGGCAATTTTTTTATTTTATTTTATTTTATTTTATTTTATTTTATTTTATTTTATTTTATTTTATTTTATTTTATTTTATTTTAT